>JANHZT010002920.1:442064-459922 GCA_032468215.1 Stegonotus admiraltiensis | reverse complement strand
TGAAGGCTATTGCTTAACGCATTGTAAGCCGCCCTGAGTCTCCGGAGAAGGGCGGCATATAAATCGAACCAATCAATAAATAAATAAATGCATATGCAGCTTTCTCAGCTAGCTCTCCGTCCACCAGCGAGCTAATGAAGTGTACGTTCCGCTTTGTTGGAAGGTCATCTTCTCTGATTCAAAGCCACAGTCTTATGGACTCACTGCCTAAGTGAGCAGGCAAATATCTGCAAACTCATCTGGTGAGCACTATGCGAAAAGTGGGCACCTCTAGTTTTTTTAGCTGCAAGTATTTTCAGTTCACAAGTGGCACTTTCCCCTCAACTGACAGGCTGTTCATCAAAGCTGATGGCAACAAACCCCATCAAAGTTTCGAGTTCTCTGTCTACTTAGAGAACAGAAATCATTCCGTATTGTGGAAGAGGATTTGCTTGAGTTTAATTAATAGTACTGATATGGCTGAATAGTCTAAAGGCGCTACAGTAATCCCACAAATCGATCAATGATCAATAATAGCCATTGTTTTCCAAAGAAAAGACTTTGCCCAGCCAAATATTTTAGCATTAGCTACTGAATGGATATTTTTTGGAGAGGAAAAAACGGGGGAAGCCCAACTGAATTCCAACGACTGATGCTTTTCTTGACTATCAGGAAGTTACTAATACAGTCTGCAAACAAAACTATCACATGGGATAGCTTTTCTGCATATATGCATGTAATTTTTTTTTAAAAAATGAGTGCAAGAGAGATTTAGGTTCAGGAAGAGATGATTATTTCAGTTCAAAAGCTCTATTTTATCTGTATATCTGTTCATATGTTCATAATGTGTGGTCCAAATTTTACTCAGTCATTCTGATACTGTAGATGCAGAGTGGGTATTTCTTCGCCTACCATCTCACCCCCTCCTCTTCTCCCTAGACAATAATGTAGAAACAGAACATGAAAGCAAAGAACAAAAATTTAAGGTGAGTGATACTTTATAAAGGCAGTATGTACCTCCTAGTTTTCAGGACAGGCTGCAATTTGATGCTGTTTTTGATAAGTTTATGCAGCGCATCATAAGCCATTATGCCCATTACCCATAGCCAGCACAAAACAAGTTATCTCTGCTATTGGTGGGTATTGTAGATCACAGACTTGGGGACAGCTAGCATAAGTGCTGGCCTAGAAGCCAGGAGACAGTGAGTTCTAGTCCCACCTTAGCCATGAAAGCCAGCTGAGTGGCTTTGGGCCATTCTCTCTTTCTTTCTTGGCCCAAAATTACTTCATAGGATTGTTGTTGTGGAAAGAATAGGAAGAAGAAAGAGTACTAGGCATATTTGCTGCCTCAAGTTACTTATAAAAATGTAATAAAGGTAGTATTTTTTAAAAATCTAATAAAATACTTGGATGTGTTTGGTCTAAATTGGTGGCTGTGATTTCACATGTTTGTGTATATAATAGCAATAGCACTTAGACTTATAAACCCTTTCACAGTGCTTTACAGCCTTCTTTAAGCAGTTTACAGAGTTGCCCCCAACAATCTGGGTCCTCATTTTATCCACCTCGGAAGGATGGAAGGCTAGGTCAACCTTGAGCCAGCAGTCAGCAGAAGTAGCCTGCAAGAATGCATTCTAACCACTGCACCACCACGGCTCATAATTATACTATTACACATCCCTCTCAATGAACCAAATGCCAATTGGAGTTGAAATTGAATTTGAAATTTTTATCTCAATAGAAGAAAATATCTGGAGCTCGAGGTTGAACTGTGGCGATCTTGATGCTCTCTGATCTTAGTTGTTTGCTTGCAGAGGTTTCAACTAAATAACAAGAAGTTTTATAACTAAGCTTATTACCAAGGACTGGACAACTTGTTATCTAAAATGTAGAATAACTGCTACATATCCCCCCTCCTTAATGGGAAGTAGGAGAGTTACCCCTCAACCCACACCTTTCCATCTAGATTAGGAGCTCTCATCTGCTGTTGAAACCCATTGATCGGTTAATATTTTGTTAAAGGTTTTCTAATAGCTTCAAGTACCTTATCTGGAGGTTGCGTCACGGCAACTGGATTTTTTTTTCTTTTCGGTTTGAAGCACTTCTCTGCTTATCCAAATAACGTCAAGGACAGGTAGTCCTTGACTTACAACTGGTCTTTTAGTGACCACTCAAAGTTATGATGGCACTGAAAAAAGTTACTAAGGATCATTCAGCACTTACTTACAACCGTTGCAGCATCCCCATGGTCACCCAATCAAAATTCCAGATGCTTGGCAATTGGTTCATATTTATGATGCTTGCCGTGTCCCCGGGTCACGTGATCACCTTTTGCAGCTTCCTGACAAGCAAAGGCAAAGATTCACTTCACAACCATGTTGCTAATTTAACAACTGCGGTGATTCACATAACGACTGTGGCAAGAAAGGTCATAAAATCGGTCTAAACTCAACACGTCTCACTTAACGACAGAAACTTTGGGCTCAGTTGTGGTCGTATGTCAAAGACTACCTGTACCTCCTTTCTTAGCATTCAACTCCACTTCTCCTTTGATAGGTGTGTGTTTTCAATATAATTGGGACCTATTCTGGCTTCTGCCAACTGAGTAACAATTTGGTATGGAATTAGGTCCAGCATTTGCAGCTAAGTTTTGTTTTGTGCCTTTCGTGCATCCTATGGTTACTCTCCTTTGAATAATACAGCAGAAGTGGGCTGCTCTAATCCTGAAGCCTGATGGCTGGAAAGCCTGTTTGCCTTATGGCTAGACTCAAGCTTGGAGAAAAGTAAAGAAAGAATCCATTGTCTTAAATGACACATCCAGCAGAGAGGACTGCTGCATAAATAATGCCCCAGGCACAGCCTCCGGAAGGGAAAACAGTCTTTGCTCTGTAATCTGAGTTTTATGGAGTTTAGTTTTACACCATTTGCAAAACCTTTATGGCCCGGCCCACCATTCCCTTTAAGGATGGGGGCCTAAGAGGATTTATCTTTACTTAGAAAGCATCCGATTTTTCTCAAGCGGGTGGGAGGGGGAACGGTGATTTTTAATGGTGTCTTCATACACCAGCATTCAAAGTGAACAAAGAGGGCAGTAGGAAGGACACTGGGCTTTGCCCATTGTTTATGTCAGTAATATGACTACTGTGGCTGCTGTGGCTATAATGAACAGACATGCTAAAAACAGTTTAATTTCCACATTCTTCACAGTGAGTAATGCTTCTCACCATGCCTGAGTGCTAGACAGCACTAAAGAAAATAGGTAACAATGCTTCTTTTTAAATGTCCTAATTATCGCTTTAAATTTTGGTTCCCATTGTTGGATTTGCATCTCGAGAATTGGGTAGCCCTCCAGCATCCCCTAAATACCCTCCCTCTTAGAAGTCCCCCATTATTGCCAACTGGCTCACTTCTTTGGTAGTTCCAGCTGAATACAGTCCAGCTGTCATTGGCAAAGCTTTAAAGAAAAACTGGTCTTAGCAGATGGCAGCCTCTAGCTGATCTTGGAAGCTAAGCAGGGTTTCTCCTGAATTAGTACTTGGATGAGGGTCCATCTAGGAATTCCAAGGCTGTAGGCTATTCAGACAGGAAAAATAGCCCAGAAGAAGCTGCCAGGGAAAAAACTGTGCGTGCAGTAAATGAAAGTCAACCAGAAAAAGGCAGATACGAATTAGGATTAGTTTCCAAGAGAATCCATTTCCTAATTTTAATGGGCCTGTCTTTAGTGAGCTACACCCCCTTCTATGGTAATCAGATTTGAGGTAGCTGTCTAAAGGAAACCTTCCCTAGATATTGTCTGTGCTTATACATCTTGCTGAGCCATAATAGGCTTTGTTTGGTTTAGCCTTAATGTGTCGTATAAATGTGGCCCATGATGAGATTAAATCAAATTGTATATTTTAGGATGCTAAAACAAAAACTTTATAATAAAAACTGTGTTTTAGCATGACATGTGTATCCAAACATTGTGTACAGCATTAACCAAGTAGATCTGTTTCTCCTTCAAAAGCACCTAGCAATAATACCGGCCTAAACTGAAAAAAATATTCTCATAAACCAAACTCATATCATCCTGGCTTATTTTCTTCAGTTGCTGAGTTAAATTAAGACAGAATTTTTCACTATGGGTATCATCTACTATAATCATGAACTTTGATGGGGACTGACATGCGTCAAACAGAAAGAAAGGGTATGGTAGGAACGCTGAGAATTGACATTTATTTACAAAAGTTATCATGTACGTGACCCCCACGACCTCAGTCACATTTTCTTTTATCAGATGGGATGAACCAGTCTAAAAAAAAAAATCAAATCCCGGTTGATTGACGTTTTACATGCAGAAAGTTGACACTTCTGAGTTAGAAGTTGGTTCAATACCAAGCAATCATCCGGTGGCTTTCTTCAGGATAAGCATCTCACTCTGCACAGGATTTCCAGTCGTGTTAATCAACAACATTTTGACCTATGAAAAGCAATTTATATGTCCCACAAGATCCTCCTAAGCTTTTTAACCAAGGAATAGACAACCTTTAAGAAATAAGGTCATTTTCCCCCCATTGGGGAGTATTGGGGGAGACTGGCATTTTTCAGGGTTCTTTTTACTTATTATTAAGAATGTAAGGACTTCTCAAAAGTTGATATATGCATTTTGCTGGGGGAGGCGGTTGTTGACAGCTAGCAGGAAATGATGCTTTCCAACAGGGGTATAGAGAAGGGTAGAGCTACCTATGGTTGTGAAAGTTGAACTTTAAAAAGCAAGACAGAAAGAAAATCAACTTGTTTGAGCTGTGGTTTTTGGAGAAGGCTCCTGCGTATCCCTTGCAAAGGCAACTAACAAGCAAGGACTGGAACGCATAACACCAGATATGTCACTGGAAGGCAAAATCACAAAACTGTGTCTCACTTATTTTGGCCATGTCATGTGGGGGAATTCACTGGAAAAAGCAATTATGTTTGAAAGAGTTTGTGGTAAAAAGAAACCAGTCCATCAAAGAACATGGTATCTGGATACCATCAAAGCTAACACCAGCCAGCGCACAGAACAACTCAGAGAAGTAGTACAAGATCAGAAGATGTGGAGAGACCTGGCTCACAGAATCGCTAAGAGTCAAACACAGCTAAATGGATAACATCATCAATAAGGAATTTAAAAGCAACATGACATCTGCAGACTTTGAATTGCCCAAGCCAGGTTGAGACTACAGCAGGGGTGAAATCCAGCAGGTTCTGACAGGTTCTGGAGAACTGGTAGCGGAAATTTTGAGTAGTTCGCAGAACTGGCAAATATCACCTTTGGCTGGCCCCAAAGTGGGGTGGGAATGGAGATTTTGCAATATAACTTTCCCCAGGAGTGGGGAGGGAATGGAGATTTTGCAGTATACTTCCCCTGCCACGCCCACCAAGTCACGCCCACAGAACCGGTAGTAAAAAAAATTGAATTTCACCACTGGACTACAGGCTATTCAGATCAACCAGTGGATTACGAAAAGTAGGATCAGGTAGGCAGGCACAGAATCCCAAACCATTCATTAACTGTAGGTTACATCCTGCAACAGTTCCTTTAACCCCATTGTACTTCCATATCATCCTATCCCAGGCCATTAGGAAGGACTCAATAAAAATGTCAAATCCATTCCAAATATCTGACTGACTATGCATACATAACCATAATAATAAATGTCATAGCTGATAAGCTGTGATTCATTATTGGCACAGCTATTAGAAGCGGTGCCTTCATTTTGCCTAATAGGTAGGCCATCTAGCAAATAAATCTGAACCTAATAATACTGCTGAGATAGGAATCTTTCAGAAGAAGCTTAATTCTTGCCAATATTTTTAAAGGGTCTTTAAAGAGGTAGGTTTATCAAATAGAACCAAGTATGCACAAGCATGTCCCAAGAATGGATACACATCAAGGGAAACAAACTACAGTAAGAGCTATATTTGTGAAAATTTAATACTGCAAGAACAGAAAAATGCTAGCTGGTAAATAAGTATCAAGTAAAAAAAAACATGTTACCTACTTGGTGGTACAGCTTGCCATGATTTCAGCTTGTGGTTTCAGTGAGTTTAAAGTTCTGCTTTTCCACAGACTTCCTTCTAGACTCTAATTGTAAGCTGCCTACAGCTGAAGCGGGTTTAAGGACTCCCTTTCTGGATATCATCAACCCCTTTGCCACTTTGGTCACAGTGATGACCAAGTGTTCTGCCTGGATCAGGATTAACCCACCACCTTGTTGGTAAAATCCCCTGCTCCTGTAGTGCCCACTCAGGCCAGGCAAGCAAGTACCAATTGCCCTCTCTTTCTGCAGACAGGCCTTTGAGGACATGATAGGCTTTTATATGAGGAAGGAAGGAAGGAAGGAAGGAAGGAAGGAAGGAAGGAAGGAAGGAAGGAAGGAAGGAAGGAAGGAAGGAAGGAATTTCACTTTTCTGTTTAAGGGGGGAAAAACATCAGCACGTGTTTCACCAGTCTGTCAAGCTAGCTTTCTCCATTACAGTTTTTGGCTTCTTTTCTGTTGAAGATAAATTCCCGGGGCTTTAAACATTCTGCAAGCTGGCAGGCAAATGGAGCAGAAATAAAAGGCAGAAGTGGCCACAGAAAAACTAAAAAGAAAATATTAAATCTCTTTACTAGACCACCGGTGAAATTAATGTATGTATGTGTGTGTGTGTGTGTGTGTGTGTGTGTGTGTGTGTATGTTCTGGTTATTCCAGCAGCCTAGACCAAAATGGTAGTGGAGAGCAGTGAGTAGTGACTAAAAAGAAGAGGCATTCCTTCCACTGTGCAGTTCAGCCAAGTGGGTGCAGTTCTTTGCCAACAGTGAAATGAAGCACTGCGACATTGTGCATTTCATCCTTCAAGAAATAATTAGTGTCCCATTCTGTCATTAAGACCACCTAATCCTGATCCACCCCAGTTTAGAATAGCCATCTAAACTGATTTGGTCCGTTTAAAATTAAGAGTATAGCAACTCCACTGACCTGGTACAGTTTGGGCAATACAGGTCAAAGGAAGCCTGTTTCATACTTAAGTTTCCTTGGTGCACATACCGGTAAAATGTGAAGAGATTTGTCCCATAGAAATGGCATTTGCCCTAGTTCAGACTGAAATAAACAGATCACGGAAGGAGACATTCAAATATTACTGAGTTGAAATATTTTAGCAGGGAGAAACGGATCCCGGTTCCTTCATAGTGTGAGGAAACCGGTTAGAAATTAAAGAAAGTGTTCTGTTGCAGTCATTGCAGCTACAAGCGATGCAACCAGTTACTGAATATAAGGGGGTAATTATTTTTTCACACTGGCACGTCACAGGTTGTGTGATTTTGTTTATGAAATAAAACAAGTTCCCGAGCTTGGTGGAGTTTGTTTGTTCGCCCTCCCTTTCTGTTTCAGTGGGATCCACATGAAGCTCTGATAACATCTCAGCAGCAAAGATGCAAAAACGCCGGAAAAATCACTTCCCCGGGGTGCAACTGCAATAGATTTCTGCAGTTATTGGGGAATTAGATAATTTTACCTCTGAGATTCCCTTCTTCCCTCGGTAATGTTATCTGTACGCAGTGCTGTGTGTTGATGCACACCCTTCCTTGTACAAACTATACCCAAAAGACAAAATCAGCATGCCAAAGAAATGTTCTGTAGGTCACTTGAGGCTCCCCCACCCCTTTATACTTCTTGTTGTTGTTGTTGTTTTTACTTGTATGAGTGATGTACTCTTAAGGATAATGGTTGCTCCACGTACAGGAAAAGATTTCTCAAGCCCCAGCCTTGCAGTCAAAAGCAGACAAGCTCAGAGAAATCGATTGGCCTTTATCGTCCAAATAAATGAGTTCACTGCAAGGCTACTAGAGTTCAGGTCACCAGACTGTGTGTTTCCATTTGTTTCAAAGAGGATTTTAAAAGATTGTACACTGAATCCCTACAGTATCTGGAAATGAAAGGATTTGAAGCAAACTAAACCATGTCAGGAAAGAACATCCTTGATCTTGGTTCTCCTACAGCAATTCCCGCCCCCCCCGCACTTATCCGAGAGGAGGCCATTATATCCGATAACCTAGGACACGACTGAAGTACCTAACAAAAAGATTTCTGCTGCCCTAAAGTGTTTTACTGCTCGTCTTTATCCTTTGAAGAATCAAGGGCAGGAGAGAATGGCAGAAGAATATAAATCCAAAGCTAGTACAGCAAAGGTGACAAAGTTTAAAATCCAGTCCTGAAAAAGGAGTATGGCAGAAGAATCATTCATTTCTCCACCCTTATTAAAAGTAACAAGTTTCTTGGATCTCATGAAAATGCATTTAATTGGGCAAAAGGAAGACATTTTATAAATGTCAATATAGGCGAAGGGAGGAAAAGGAAAGGAATCTTAACTTTAACCCACTTACTAACGCTAAGCAAAACTGGAGCACTTTTAAGCAAATATTGAAAACAAATGTATAGCATTTTCCACATGGAAATGTTGTTGGTTTTTTGGGGGGAGATTAATTAAGAGTATTTAATTGTATTAGGACAAAAGAAAGTTTTTTCCAACTAACCCAAATGAATATAGCTTAAAATGCAATTTAATTTTGGCCAGGCTATGCCTGCTGATATTTTCTGTGTCCTGAGAGCAAAAAATATTGTTGAAATAAGAGTCCAGGACAGCAGAACTAAGTGATGTCAGTACTAAAATACACTAAGCAGTTCTACTTTCTGTAAATATATATATATAGTGGCTATTGTGCAAGAGCCCCAGTGCTCTTAACAACTAATCTCTCCTGCACTATTATCTGATGGTGCCCTTTCATCTTCTTTAGGCTCCAGTAAGAACATCCAACAATAAGATGAGTGAAACTTGCAACTGTAAATGCCCTGAGTCAGTGTACTTCTGCAAAGATAAAAATTCTTTACAGGTCAAGATAGATTTTTTCCTCCCGCTTTTGACCCTAAACATACAGAAATGAATTAGCTAGACAGCTTTTAAAGCTGTTGGCAGAAGATAACCATTAGCTCAATTGAAGGGCAAGCTTTAGAAAGGAAACTGGGCCGCTTGTTACTGGAAAGGGCCTGATTCATTAATGGTTCTGTAGGCCCCATTTTGAGGATGGAAGTCTCAGCCAAGCTCCCGTTTACCGCTTCTGATAATGTAAGGAGTGCTAAGGGAACAAGTGGACAGGCAGGGAGCATGATCTCCAAAGGCATCTAATTGTTGTTATTTTTCCAAACTTTTAAACTCTCGTAAATATATCCTGCCGTCTCAGCACTCTTGCTCTCACTTCTTCTACGCACCAAAAATTCACACCAGCGTGAAACACTGTCTAGTGCCTGCAGGAGGTGAGATTTTTTTCAGTTTCTCACTGCCAGACAGGTTGGCAGATTGTTTAATTTTAATTTGGGAAGTTGTAAGGTGTGCGAATGCAACAGCTAAATCCAGAGCACGCAGAAGACAAAACTGGAAGATGCGCTGAACAGCCTAAGCCGTGGGCTGCTATCGAGGTCAGCGAAGCTACGCCAGTTCATCAAGTTAAGTACAGGTGGTCCTCGACTTATATCCACAATTGAGCCCAAAATTTCTGTTGCTAAGTGAGACAGTTGTTAAGTGAGTTTTGCACCATTTTACAATTTTGCTACCGTTGTTAAGTGAATCACTGCAGTTGTTAAGTTAGCAATGGGGTTGTTAAGTGAATCTGGCTTCCGACTTGACTTTGCTCATCAGAAGTTTGCAAAAGGAGATCACGTGGCCCCAGGACACTGCAATCATCATAAATACTTGCCTATTGCCAAGCGTCTGAATTTTGACCATGTGACCATGGGGATGCCACAAGAGTCATGTGTGAAAAATGGTCATAAGCAGGGGTGGATTCTACTTACCTTTACTACCGATTTGCAGTGGGGCCACACGCTCTTCTGCACATGCGCAGAAGCATTTTGATGACATTGGGGTTGGTGGGCGGAGCCTCCCACCGGTTTTACTACCAGTTCTATAGAACCAGTGCGAACCGAGGGCAACCCACCACTGGTCATAAGCAGGGGTGAAATGACCCTGGTTCGAACCGGATCACCTGATCTGGTAGCAATGGCGGCAGGCTTTTTTTTTTTACTTTTAAAAGCATTTTTTCTACAACTTCTTCCGACGAAAAAATGCTTTTAAAAGTAAAAGAAAAGCCTCTGATGATCGCGCAGCTCAGCTGGGGTCGTCAAAGGCTTTTCAAAGCATTATTTTCTGCAACCTCTTGGCCGAAGAGGTGGTAAAAAAAATGCTTTGAAAAGTCTCTGACAATCCCAGCTGAGTTGCCTGATCAGCAGAGGTTTTTCAAAGCATTAGAAAAGTAAAAAAAAGAAAACAAAAAGTTGGCCACGCCCATCCAGTCACATTACCTCCCCCACCAAGCCACTCCCACAGAACCGGTAGTAACAAATTTTACATTTCACCCCTGGTCATAAGTCACTATTTTCAGTGCCGTTGTAACCATGAACAGTCACTAAATGACCTGTTGTAAATTGAGGACTACCAAGTCCTTATGATAGCCATGGTTCTTCCTAGCCAGTGATGGCTAACCTTTTCTGGACTGAGTATCTGAACCCCCAAAATGCAATGCACATGCATCCCTCTCTCATGCACTCCCCCTGTGCATGCGCCTGGGCCTCATGCACGCCCATCCCCCCATGCATGTGTGTGCGCAACCCTGCACCCCCATCCCCCTGCACATGTGCACGCGGGGCCCCCCGCACACCTCCTGCACATACGTGGCAGAGACCCAAAGACCAGCACGGCAGAGCTGAACTGGGGTGACGGCTTGTGTGCCCACAGAGAGGGCGCTGCGTGCCACCTGTGGTACGCGTGCCATAGGTTCATCCTCATGGCTCTAAGCCTTGCTTCATATATCAGTATAAAAACAGACGGAGAAAGATTTTTTAAAAAAGAGGAGCAAAGAATGCAGAATTTAGAAATTTCAGTCAGCTGGTTGCATTACACCTGTAATCCATTGGATTTTCAATAGATGATTACGCTTTCTGGGCGATTGGCAATTCAAGGGCAGGAATTAATATTATTGGCTCATGCATAGTTGGGTGAGAAATAATTCCATGAGAACCGCTAAGGCCTCAGTGGCATAATTAGACTGTATAGATATAAGCCTTCTAGCATGTCATTTAATGAGTTTGACGAGGCATGTAGTAATAAAAACTGAGGTATGTGGTAATAAACCTCAGATGACAGCATGGCCTTCCCCACAGAAGAAATCTGCGCAGTAGTGCCTTGCTAATGAGGAGGTTTTTAAAAATAAATGTGTGCTTAAATATTAAAAAGAAAAGCTAAGAACTACTTCATCACATCTCAAAAGAAAGCAACCAGGAGGTTATATGAAGTCGGGCTGCTTGTGAGAGATTAGGGGCAGTTGGCTAGCCTCGACCTCAGCAACGCTACAATACTGCAACAATGTGTGGGCTTCAGCTCCCAGAATTCCCCCTGCCACATGCCATAAAGTTGCTCAGGTTGAGAAACACTGGGCTAGAACCCCAGACAGCAAAAACCACGCTAAGCTGCCACACAGCCCATCCCAACCCATGCCAATATTGCAGTGCAATACACCAGTCCAGGAAAGTATGCCTGCCTCGCTGATCCCTAGTCTGCCAGTAACAGAGGCCAGCAACAGGTGCTGTCCTTGCAGATTTTTATTGGAGGACAAATCAAGGAGGCAACTGGTGCTTTGACTAAATGTCACCAGTTGATGAGAAAACACCCACCCGTGACTTTCCTTTAGGTGGTGGTGAGGAAGTGAGTTTTGAGAGATGGTTGAACCCGAGCAGTGTTAACAAGGCAGCTCTCCCTTACGAGTTCGGTCAGCCACTGGACTTGCAGAAAATTCATGGGGTGGCAGAAGAAAGCAGGAGAGCTCCGTGTTCCACTGGGCAGCCCTACACAGAAGAAGGGAACCAGCTCTTCCCGTAGCAAGTCTCCAGTTCCACAGATCTTCTGAAAGAGCATAAACCCAGTATGGACATCATTGTAGCAATCATTAGAAGCCATCATGTCACACCTGTGTTGGACAGCAGCAGGAGAAGAGCTTTCTACACCTCGCAACACCCCCCCTCCCCGCATGTCAGCAACCCAGAGCTTTCTATCCTTTCTCTGGGAGAAAGAGAAAACCTATGTGACCCAAAAGACTAACCCATCCACTTCCTAACTTTATTCCTTTTTCTCTTTCTATTTTCTTACTTGGGGTTTTTTTTTTTTTTGCCAGTTCTCTCCCAACCCAGGATCCCCCAATTTGTGTCTTGCTGTTACTCCTCTGCCATCTGTGAAGACCAGTCAAGTATTTTGTTCATATAAAAAAGAGCACTGTCAAAGGAAGCCTCAAGTTTAAAAAGATTGGGGCCAGAGATCTGCCAAGATAGAGCATTTATCGATGTAGTCGTTACTGGCTTGCTCTGCTTGCAAATTTAGGCAGACATCCCAAGTTTTAAATTTGATCAGTTCAGGAGGAAAAGATTTATATTTGTCCCTTGTTTTCTTCATCTCTATTCCCCCACCTCTGTTGTTGCTTCCAAATCAGTGGTGGAATTCAATTTTTTTTTACTACTGGTTCTGTGGGTGTGGCGTGGTGGGCGTGGTGTGGTGTGGTGGGTGTGGCAGGGGAAGGATACTGCAAAATCCCCATTCCCTCCCCATTCCTGGGGGAAGGATATTATAAAATCTCCATTCCCACCCCACTCTGGAGCCAGCCAGAGGTGGCATTTGCCGGTTCTCCGAAGTACTCAAAATTTCCACTACCAGTTCTCCAGAACCTGCTGAATACCACCCCTGTTCCAAATATTTCCTTTCAAAACAAGGAATGAGAAGCATACTCTGTCATGAAGATCCTACCTTTCATAATACTTTAATAAGGCAGTTGTGAGAGAATGGAACAGGTAGACAGCTGAAGATTATGGCTGGGGTATCTGACTGCATCTTAGAAAGGGAAAATGGGTTTGTGAATGAACTGGGAAGTTTCTCTCTTCTGTTTGTGCTCCATGGCTTTGCCTGTTTGTAGAGATGATGCCCATTTGGGGCATCTGGACCTGGTAAAAGAGAGTAGTAGGTTGTCTTCTCTTTATAGTGGCGGCCTTTTGATATGAGAGAAAAATCAATGGACATAGGAGATCAGGTGGAAAATTCATGTTGCTGAAATGGATCCTTTTAATGAAGAGGCTGGTTACTTGTAGCCTTCATGAGACCTTCTTGTTGTGGGGTGGGAGGGATTTAAACAGGACTAAAAATTTAAAAAATAGGCAGTAACCTAACCCGAATGTATGATCTCTTCTCTTTCACACAACTGCCAGGCAAATTTGGAAGCCACTTTTAACAGATAACTGATCATGCTGAACCACAACCCTGATAATTTATTTAGATTGCTAAGTTGGGTGCTGGCTTTGTCTGTGCAAACTGACTAATTCGCTCTTATTTAACTGGCTGGTGGGTCTCCAGGCTCTCCTATCAAGGTAGGTAACACTCTTGTTGTCTTTGTCACCAGGTCCTTAAAGGAGCAAATGTTTTTCCTGGGCTCACACAGAAGCTTCAGAAAAACAGACCTTTGAGTTCAGCAAGCACTACAGAGGTGATGACAAGGTGAAACTGCATCCCCATCCTGTTGTCACCTCCTTAGCACCTTGAGGTCCTGAGGA
The DNA here is from genome assembly GCA_032468215.1 of Stegonotus admiraltiensis. Lineage (NCBI taxonomy): Eukaryota > Metazoa > Chordata > Lepidosauria > Squamata > Colubridae > Stegonotus > Stegonotus admiraltiensis. The sequence continues at coordinate 446,299 of JANHZT010002920.1, read as the reverse complement.
CATATACATAGCATAAAAATCTGGTTGCATGGACATGTTTGTGCTATTAGGAGAACACAAGGATGAATTTGTGCACATAGTGAAGATTTTAATGAGAATTTCCTTTTAAAGTGAACAAAATTAAATCTCCATGAACAGAAAAAAAGGGGTTGTTGGGAAACAGACTATATTAAAAAAAAAAAAGGAAAGACAACAATTTCACAGAAAAAAATTCTGATAAAAAATACATTCAGTCAGCCCAGCTGGTTTACTTACTTATTATGTCCTTGAAAAGCTCTTGGATTTCAGCATAATTTCATACCAGACGAAGGTTGGAGAGAAAGCATTTCAGCCTGTTTAGACATTCATAAGCAGACCTTTCTTGTTCCTTCTTTAATGTCTTCCTCTTCCATCTCCATTCTTTCTTTCTATTTTTCTGAGAGCTTAATCTTAAACAAAGTGAGTGATAAGTAAAAGTTTGCTTCTCTGGGGCAACTGGCCAGTTAAAAACAATGGTCCATCTGTGATATCTTGGATCTAGATAGCAAATCAGAAATTATCTAGGGGCTACATTCACTTCCCTAATGATCCTTGATGGAATTATAAAAACACAGCTTGGTTCCCATCAGTTCTGCCTTTGTGTAAATATGAGTACAAAAGAGAAATCATTTTGAGAAACAAAAGTTTGAAGCCTATCTATTCAGGCCTCCCTCCATGAGGTCAGTTTATCAGATGCTTTACAGAGTTGTATTGTTGTGCCACTTAAAACTGTGTCACACAAGGGGATATGAAAGACTAACTATAATGAGAAAGGCAAAGGGTTGGTTGAATATTTATTCATATTGACAGGCCTGATACCATTCTCTCTTTATCATAGACCTCAGGAAGAACCTGAGGCAATTCAGGTATTGCTCAATTACAATTCCCAGCAAGTCTCACCCAAGGTTATACTCTCTGGGATTGCTAAGTGTTGTAATTAGACAACATCTGAAAGGTCACAGGGATCCCACCAGTGTCCTAATAAAGTCTTTTTTTGTAGATCTATTTGTGACTATAGCATTGCAGAACTCAGATTGATTGATGCATGTTTGAATAAGTGATGACATGTGAAAAGAGAAAATATAAAGGGGAAAAATATGCTGGATAACTTTTCTTTGATTTGTACATTTACTCAGGGAAGGTTCCCCCTCCCCCCACATTTGTTGTTTTGCTCATTTATTCCTGAACATTTGAATTAGTAATCAGAGTTTAATGGCATACATACATTAAGGCAAATTTTGCAGCAACCAATGAACCAAATTATATTTGCATGCTTAGGAGCGAACAGCTTCCAGCTGCTTTGAAATGAGAATGCTGCATATGTCAAACCCAAACCATAATTTTATTAGTGTCCAAAACAGAATATCATCCTTAAAATATATATTCATAAGCAGACTTTGATGCAATCAATGTGTTCATTAATTGTCTATTGAAGCTCATAGGTATGTTATGATTAGAATAATAAGATTGTTTTATTTTATCATTTATTTGGGGAAAAGGTATTTTAATATGCCAGTTTAGGGTTACATGACAATACTATGAGGATCAGCCGAGACATGACTAAGAGGCTGAGGTAAATGCCTCAAGTCCAGATATTCAGGGGCAACAATCCTTTCGGAACTTACTGTCAAATTCCCCATTCTTAGATAGCTGCGTGCATATTTCACAGAAGGTGTCCAGAATCCTCAAATTAATCTAGTGCTCTCAGTGCAATGGAGAATGTTAATCAAATGGCAATGAGGACTTCTGAATGGAGCGGGAATACCAGATTGGCATTTATTTTGGGCCAGACGGCTCAGACCTCTGAGAAACAGTGACTGAAACATCAAAGAGTAGTGATCTGGAGTTTTTATCGGAACCTCCTGTTAAGTTGCATTATTTAGATAATATGCTGAGGAGTAGAAAATCCACTATGGAAATTAGCAAATTAATATCTTCCCACTGCTATCCCAACATCATTTTGAACTTGGCACGCAATGCTCATTACCTAATCGCTGGTAAGAGAATTAGGCAAATGAATATGGAATTCAAGGGTATTTAGCAGCAGAGATAAATGAGGCTTCTAGGTTCAAAAGCAAAGTATCTCAGAATGCAAACCATGATTGGATAAGCCAGGGGCAGCTCTGTTGTTTGCTTGCCCCATTTATGGTCTCTAGAAACCCTGCTGAAAACTGGAGGTGAAAAATGATAAGATGTTATGGTTGCATTAGTAATTGTGCAAGCAGTGATGGAAGAGTTAGCAAGCCAACACAAGCAACAACTTCTGTAACTCAGTGTGAAAGTGCTTGTGCAGCAGGTAACAGGAGGTTGCCTAACAGGATGGAAACCCTGGATCTTAGCTCTCTTGCAAGGTTAAGGTAGAAGCAGAAGGATATCATAAATCTGTATCATGGATTTAGGTTACACTTCTTAATCTTGAGCATTTTCCTTGTGGGCAGCAATTGCTAGGCAGAGATTCCCATTTCCTTATGAAGCTTTTTGGTATGATTTCTGCTGTTGTGAATTATTTCTGCTCATGCATCCACATGATATTCTGCATGCAAACAGATTTTTTTTTCTTCCAGATCAGTATCAAACGTCTTAAGTGTGCAAGGAAAAAGACACTAAGCTGTTGATGTAAATATTTATTAGTACTTCTATTACAAAATATGACATCAGTTCATGAGAATATTTCCGGATGTAAGTTAACTCAGAATTTAATTTACATATTTAATTCACCTTTACTTTCCATAAGCTATGTTCTATATATGAAAATATCATTGTAGGTTCCTTCCTGCTTTTGTTGCTTATTATTAATTCACTTTTTATATTGGCCTTCCTCTTTATAAAAAGCCCAGAACAGTACGCAAAACTATTAGAGTATAATACTACATTACATCCACTAAAAACTTCAGTTTGGAAACTTAAAAGACTCAAAAATATACATAATTAAATATTTATCCCACCCACTATTTAATATCCTCACACTTTTTAGTCTTGTTGGTGCCTGTTTGTGAAGCTTCCTTAACCATTGTTAACTCTGCATGGCAATCTTATACAGTAAATTAAGAAGTAAATATACTACAGTATAATATTATTCACGTATGCATGCGCAAACACACAGACAGAGAATGGGAAAATGCACAGTCTTCTACTATACCTAATTATAGAAATAGGAAGTTGTGCTGACATTTGAAGTAGAAGCATGGACCCACATTTGTCATGGGAAAAAAAATGCATGAGCAGTCAAGACAAAGTTGATCAGACTAATTATTTCAATAGAAAAACCTAGCCTGATATAGTTAAGATAAAATTGCTATATCATGATGATGTCCTGGAAATCATTAAAAACCTGACTGTTCTCCAAGGTTTTGAGGAAACGTTTCCGTGGAGCAGAGGTTTCAGCAGGTTCTGACCAGTTCTGGAGAGCCAGTAGTGGAAATTTTGAGTAGTTTGGAGAGCCGGTAAATACAACCTCTGACTGGCCCCACCCCCATCAATTCTCTGCCTCCCGAGTCCCAGCTGATCGGGAGGGAATGGAGATTTTACAGTGTCCTTCCCCTGCCACGCCCACCAAGCCACACCCACAGAACTGGTAGTAAAAAATTTTGAAACCTACCACTGCCGTGGAGCCCTGGCTGTCTGTTGGTATGCAGTCTGTTTGAATGCTTAAATTCTTTTTTATGGTTTTATTATTTTAACGGTAAGCCACCCAAAGTCATTCTGAAGTCCAGTGGGTTTGAAATCAATCAAACAAACAAACAAACACAAGCCAGCAAGGAAGCTGGCTCAGCCTATTCTGTTGTTTTTAACAGAAAACAATAGGTATATTTATAAATTTAATTTAATTCACACATCTGTGAAATGAAAAGCTTTTTTTTAGTTATACCTGGGCACTAGGGTAGCTAACAGGCATCTTAATCTCTCACTTTACTCTTGTTCAAGCGTTACCCCACAAAGTGAGGTTTTGAAAGGAAAATTAAGATTAACTGATAAATATGAAGTGAGGACTGTGTGTGTGTGTGTGTGTGTGTGTGTGTAAGTGTTGTGTATGTGTATGTGTATTAAAGATTTTTACAGGAATAAAATCTAAAATCTAGGGGGACATTTTATCAGGTTCACCTGATCCGCCAGTTGCGACCCTTTCTAGATCAGGATGCCCTTTGCACAGTCACCCATGCCCTCATCACCTCTCGCCTGGACTACTGTAATGCTCTCTACATGGGGCTCCCTTTGAA
>JANHZT010002920.1:358358-372067 GCA_032468215.1 Stegonotus admiraltiensis | reverse complement strand
GACCGTTGGGGAGGCGTGTCCTCGCAACCTTGACAGTCTCAGTCCTATTGGCTAATAGACGATGACAACCCTCTCTGAATGCTGCTACCACTAACAATGGAGAATTATAATTACTCAGATATTCAAATGTAGATTCCAGAATGCCAACCTTTTAAATTCTGTATTAATTTACTCCTAGCAATTTTTAATGGATTTTTTAATATATAATTGTACCATTTTAATATTTAACTGATTTTAATCTCTTTCAGAACTGACTGTATAGAAAAGAAAGATAGCCCTGAAGTGTTTTTCTGCTGCTGTGAGGGCAACATGTGCAATGAACATTTTTTCTACTTTCCAGAGATGGAGGTCACACAACGTATGTGATATAACTCTTCTTAAAAAGAGTCCTGCAGAGAAATTTGTTTAGAATTTAAAATCTATATTAAATATTGAACATGCTGATAGATAACATGTATTTTTCTATTATCCTCATTGGATGATAATAAATGTAAATGAGGAAACATAGGAAAGGACCTGGAGACAGCAGCTTTGGTTAGATACAATACTAAACAATACAGGCAGTCCTTGACATACAACCACACTTGGTATCAGAATTTCCATTGAAGGTTGGTCTGATCATAAATCAAGGCATCACATGACTGGACCCAACTTCACAACTATTTTTACCATACTTGTTAAGGGAATCACAACTGTCATTAAACAAATCACCCACTTGTTAAGCAAATCACACAGTTAAGTGAATCTGTCTTTCACAGTTGACTTTGTTTGTTGGAAGTCAGAAATTGTGATCATATGACTGCAAGATGCTGCAACCATAATAAATTTGAGCTGGTTGCCAACCACCCAAATAGCGATTATATAACTGCAGAGGTGGTGTGGTGGTCTTTAAGGATGGGTGATAAGTCGCTTTTTTCTGAGCTTATCATAATTTTGAATCTGTCAGGCCCAAGCCCAAAGACCACACAGTGAAATCCAATCAAGTCCAATATTTTATTTGCTTACATCTAGTGGACAGAAACTAAAGCTATAACTCACTTCTCTAATAGATATATCCTGAGAGATTCTAAGGTGTTGCTACTCTAAAAGTTATTCTCCTCCCCCACCCCGCACCCCATCTAGTTTGGGAATTTGCAGTCTCTTAATTTGGGCTTCTCCGGAATGTACTGCTGTGAAACCTCTGAGCTACCAAGATTCTCCTCTGTTGTTTCTCCAGATGCATATTCCATCACAGAAGTGTCATTAAATGAATGGTTGTAATTCAAGGATCATATTAAATTGGATTAGATTGGAAAAAGCATTGCTGAATTTTGACCTTATGTATCCCAACAATAATCTGTATCAGTGGTCCCCAATCTTTGTGGCTTGGTGGCCCGGCTGGGAGGGGAAGGGGGGAACTGGGCCACATAAGTGGCATGCCAACACACATGGGCACACATGCAGCCTTTGCATGTGTGGCGTGCCATCCCACCACTCAGACAAGCTGAGCTGCCTTTGTGCTCCAGCCAGCCACTTGTGTGGCCCAATTTCGAATAGGCCAAGGCCCAGTAGTGGGCTGCAGTCCGGGGATTGGAAACCCTTGCCTGATGGTTGCATCTAAGAAAGACTGTTACTAAATTACAATGACTATAATTGTCAGGTGCAAAGAACTGAAAACATTCACTGAATTCAAAGCACTGATAAGATAATTATTGCTACCTATAATCTCCTTCTTGAATGAGCCGCTCTGGTCCACGCGCCGGCTGCGCAAGTGCACACCCAACCTGCTGCTGATGAGTGAATTAAATAGTGTGCGCTTGCGCAGCCGGCACATGGACCAGAGCGGCAATGGTGGCGGCTCATTCAAGAAGGAGAGTGAGCGACTCCAGTAACTTTTGGGCGCTTGCCTTCCCTGACAGCCAGCTGCGGGAGAAAGGTGAGCAGTAGGATACATCGCGTGGCAAAGGGCGAGCAGGCAGTGGCTCCGCGGCAAGGCCAGAGTAGGGGAATGGTGCATGCCCTGACTGGGGAATGGGGTGGGTGGTTGGAGCCTCCAGCTGCCATTGCTACCAATTCTCTGAACTACCGGCCATCGTCTCTACCGGATCGGCCGATCTGGTCTGATCCGGTAGCATTTCACCCCTGGTGCTAGATCAGGATCAATGGAATGCCGCGGAGCTGGATTTGGGTTTTTTGTGGCTGTGCAATGATTCCAAACTGATGATACATTTAAGCCTGCCTTTCAGCTCAGTCTGCTCATCTACTACAAGAATAGGCAAAATACTATGATCTTAAATGCAAACCTAAAATTTAAACATTTAAACTTCAGATGTATCATAGATAACTTTAATGTATAGATAGCTTAAATGTCCTCAATTTTTAAGAAGTGCTTATATTTTTTGTGTTAATATTGAATTATAAGAAAACTTCTCCCCCTGCAGCTACTTCCAATCCTGTGACAACTAAACCACCCCTGTTTAGTACCTTGCTTTACTCTCTTGGACCTATAATGGGAATAGCAGTGATTGTACTCTTTTCATTCTGGATGTACAGACATCACAAATTAGCATATCCTCCAGTACTTGTACCAACCCAAGTAAGTGCATTATTTTGAATGGAAGTAGATTTGTTTCTTTCTCAGATTTATATCCTATCTTTTTGTTAGGTTTCTCAAGTCAATATAAACTTGTTACTTTTGACGGTTGCTATTTGACCTTCTGAAGTTTTTTGGAAAACTGTTGGCATATGATCTGAGAGTCTGTAGCTAGAGGAAGAAAGTAGTTGAAATTAGTTTTGTTTCTCTCTTCCACAATTCATAAAAAGATCGTCAGCATCCTACATCAGACATTTTGCAAAAGGCACAGCTTAAAGTAAATATTTTGAACTTTATGATTTGTACATGGTACGTTTTAAAATTACTCAGTTTGTATTTCTGGAAACAAATTATTGTAAATGGTTCATGGTTATAATTAAAATAGTAATGGTAAAATTAACTTGGCTCATTTAGTCTTAGGCAAGAAGTATTTGGCCATCTTCATGTCACAAGTATTTCTTGTTGCAATGATTTGGAAAGGACAAATTCTCTGCTATTTCTGTAGCAGAGAAGTTGTGAGTTGCATTGCTTTGATCAAAGAAAGAGAATAATACTGTGTACCAAGCAACTCATTTGCTATATGAAAAAGGACGGCACCTTAAGGGCTCCATATTCTGATCCACCCATAGTTTTATCTACCAAAATGATAAATTTGATAATTTTTTTCTACATGTTCTATTTGCAGTCAGTCCTATCTGAAATTCATCTGAGGATTAAGACATTTTCAGTTTATTTAAATCTACTTCTAAAATCCCAATTCCTCCCAACAATATTTTAAGTTGCCATTTTTGTCTTATTAATTTAAAAACATAATTTCCATTTATTATTCTTAGTACGTTGCAATATGAATTTATTAGAAATACTATTTCTGTGAAACCTTCTTACAATTTTCTCATATTATGCTGTCAGATATTCCACTTTCTCATTTTTCCAAATTGTGGCATTAACTCTTCTGTCATCATCCTGCTCTCAGGCTTGTTAAATGAATTGCCATCTCTCCTGCAAGCATATCTCTTCTCACAAATACATTATTACCAGTGCTGTGAATTCTTTTATCCAAAGAACTCCCCATAAGAAAGACATTTTCATGGTAGAACTGTTTTAAGAATTATTTTTATAGTAGAGTATATAGTTTTATTACAAATTTATTGTCAACCTTAATTCAGCGTATTTATTTGGTTTATTTGAACTAATTTGGTTGTGATTATTGTCCTTCACAAACAGTTAGCATAGGTTAATATATTACTATTATTTAGAAAGTATATATAGACTTTAAAACCAGTGGATTGCATAGCAGTATCTGGTTAGCTCCTCAGAAAATGGTACCATCACACTGAAGTTTTCAAGGTATTCATTGAAAAGCAATATGTTCCCATTTAATAGTCTAATTATTGTAGTGCTTAACAACTTTTTTATTGCCAGATTAGATGAATTCAGTACTTCTTTATCATCCTTTTGTATTTGGAACAGTTGGCACAGTTACTCAGCTTCTATTTAATTTTACACCTATATTTGGAATGCCATATTTTATTAGCCATATTCACACAAATGCAAATCCTTTACTCCACTGAATTTTTGTAATTTATGTCAGATGTTCCTGACATCAAGAAGTTGATAAGCACTGGAAATAATTTCTTTTCACTTTGAATGAGATCTTACATGCTGGGCTGCCTTAGCACTTACCTTATGTTTTATTGTACAATCAGCCTATGATCAAAACTCCTCTTCAAATTATCAAAACCAGTGCATTAGAAACTGCCCCTGCCCAATATAGCCTGGTGTAACTATTTCACTTTGCAAACCGGCAGGAATATGTGAATAAAGCTTGGTGGGAGTAGCTTTCAAAGCAGCCATGCAAACCGGACAAAAGCTGTGGTCACATAAGATTCAAAGTCCTTTGAATGCAGTGCAATGCGTTGCCAACTTCTATTTCTGAAGAATTTACACAGACTTTGCTGTCAGGACAGTTTATTATATGGTTAACATTGTTTGAGTTATTTATGTGATCCCATTACCAATATGAATCATTAGGAAAAAAATTGACTTATTTTAATCCAGATGTTTGCACATGTGAAGTAAAGGAGGATTTCTTTCTCTCATTTTGTATATTTTTCCTCATCAGAGAGACTGCCTTTATAAAGCTGAAGATTTCTGATTTTGCAGAGTTAGTGTTAATATAATGGATTAAAGAAACTCCTCATTCTGAGTGACCTGCTGGCTATCTGGTTGAACCTTTAAATATTTTTTTTATTTGGGAGAAGGAGATTCAAGAGAAGAGAATATCAGGAGTTGTTTATTAGCGTCTTGGAAGAATAGAAACTACAGTAGTAAGGTTGACAGGGATTGTTTATCATATGAGTGATGGTTTTCCCACCCCATCCCCTTATCTTAATTTCTGCTCAGTGAGGCACGCATGATTGGGAAGTAATTTTGCATCTGTTCCAGTTATCTATATTTTTGTTTGCTTTGAGTGTTTGCAGATCAGTAAACACTGGGTTTTAAACACAGATCTCTGCCTTATGCAACTTACTGTATCTAAACTGTTCTTTCAAGTACCTACTGCTTTTATTAAAATAAAAATCCTTCTTTCTTGATGACTACCTTGTTGATTTAAAAGGAAAATCTGGAGGCATTTTTAAGAGGAAGGGCAGGGAGATATTCTGTTTAGCCCATCCCAATTCCTGGTAAATGGGACAGGTCTCTATTCTAGAAAAGGCGGTGACCGCAGCATGATTACTTGCCTGAGTAGTTTTCATCTGGGAAAGAACTTAGATAGAGGGGTTGTGGGGGTAGAATCAGGCTGGTATGAATGTTGATGAAAGAAATCTCTCCTCCCAATCTTGCTTCCTTGTGTTTTCTTTTTGCTATTGGTTTTTAGTGAATTTTATATTAGTTTATAAAGCATTTCCCTCAATATATCAGTAAATAATTTTTTCATATTCTAATAAGGTTTGTCTTCACTTTTAAAAAATAAAAATTTTGAGGTGTTTCATCAGTGTTAAAATAAAAGTTAATTAAATGTTAATTTATATACTGATATTTCCAAATGAAAGCAGCTGATTAAAAGGAAGGAAGGGTGATATTTCTAGAATTAATTAGCTACCAAAAATATTATTGAAAAATGAACTATGTTTAGCAAGTTTAATGGTTAAATGAAGTAAGATTAGGATGAGGGTAATGTGTTTTGTTTCACTGTTATGCTTTGTAGTTTGTTAGGTTAGATGATGCAACACTGCCCTCTTGTGTAATGTACCAACTTATATTTTATGTACAGTTACTTTGTTTAAAACATAACCAATATCTTAATAACTAAATTACATTTCTCTGTGCCTTCTAATTACTTATATTATACTTATGGAAATCAGTTTTTGAAAGCTTCTTTATTATTTTGAGCATTTGGTTACAAAACGTTTAATGTTCAAATAAGACAGTTATAGGTATAATAAACACTATCCCTATCATTTATTGTCAAAAAAGGTCAATGAAGTACACATTTGAGAATCTAATGCATGTTGAATTTTATAACTTAGTTACTGATGACACTCACTTTTCCTAAGATGCACTTATATCTGCTTTCTATTATATGAAATAATTCCCTTTTGCCTCTGTGTATGTGTTTTTTTACAAGCATGCCTTTCATATAATGATAGAGGTAAGATGCACCGTTTTATTTATAGTCATACATTTGTGGAGTTGCAAACTACCTATAAGAGTAACATTTGGAAAAAATGTTTATTTGTATCCAAAAGTATTGGATTCTTTATTTATTGGATTTTCTACAGTATAACATGTCAGCATCAAAAACAATTCGATAGCCTATTATAGCAAACATTGTGATATTCCATTAGCTTGAGTGGAAAAATCTAACACAGTGCCTAGTATATTAATGTGATACTGGACTTCATATAAACAAATTGACATAAAAACCTCTTCATAACAATCATGGGATGTCTGTTAAGATGAAGACTCTGCATATGCAAGAGAAAAATGTTTTGCATTTTGTTTTGGAAATTTGAATGATAAAGGTTTTTACATCCATTTATTTTTTGTTTTTTCAAAATCCGTTCTCTCTGTCTCAAAATATAATGCATTTGTAAGCTTCAGAGAGTTAAATCATGCACAATTAAAAATATCCTGGGATATTAAATAGCAAACCTGCATGCTGTATCAGTCTATTTTTGAGTTTCTTTAAAATCAGAATAGTAGATTTCCTTTTAAGAACCAGATCTTGAAGACCCACTACATATGTGGAGTTCATCAGGCAGACTGTTGAATCCAGAGCAGTATTCATTTAATACTTTCTCTGTTGCTTTGTTAAATACATTTTTTCTACGATTATTTCACGTTACTATTTGGAATGGTGGGACTAAATGGACATAGGCAGGATTTCAGGTAGTCCTTGTTTAGCTACTGCCTCATTTAATGACTGTTCTCAGTTAAAACTGTCATGAAAAAGTACCCTTGCAGCCAATCCTCACATTTATAACCTTTGCAAATACGTAAAGCAAAGGAAATTTGAAGTTAAAATGTTATGTTTCACATAGTGATCACATCATTTAATGACTGAGACACCAGGGAAACTGGTACAGAAGGCCGTAAATTGCTCCAGAAAGTTGCCTGGCAGCAGCCACCGTGTACCACACAAGCCACCCATGAACCTGGCAGGAGCCAGCCCTGCTCTGCCATTCCTGCCAGCCTGCTTGCTAGCTAGCTACCTGAGACTTTCTAAACAATCCAAGATCCTCACTTAACAATGGAAATTCAAGCTCCATTTACCAATGTTAATCAACGGCTACTTGTATAAGCAATATAGTAGTATGCTTAGGGAAAAAAGACAGAAGGCAAAGTTTCAGCCTGATTAGATAGCTTATATAAAAGCAGTGGAAAAGAAAAGTGGCACTCTTCAGTGAGTTTGAGAAGAAAAATGTAATTTTCCTGATAGGGGACTCGAGACTTCAGGCATGGGATTCACTCTGTCTTCTAGCTCTACAGACTTGGGTTGTAATTTGAAGAGACCCCCCTCTGGTGCCCCTCCCAGTTTCAACTCAGTCTTGAACAGTTCAGACAGGCTTTGAATGACCTCCATGGTAAATCGGTCACAGATTAGAGGATTGTTGGAAGAATTTGAAAAGGAGTTTTAGGCTTCAGAAGGCTGTGGTGTTCTTTCGCGCTGGGGATCGGCACGAAGCAGCTGGCAGGCCGGGCAGACCCATTGGTGGCTGCCGACAGGAACTATCATTTTTGAGCCTCTGGGACAAGGAACAACAGCAGCTGCACAGCGGATCCAGCCAGAACCCAGGGAAGGTGGTGGATTCTTCCAGCACACCGTGAAGAAGCTAAGTAGCGGTGCGGGGGTGGTGGAAAGCGGCGGTGTCGTTTGGCAGCTGCAACAGGCACCGGGGCGCGCAGGAAGGCCCAGATTCACTGCGACTTAAGTGCATCACGCATTTAGGTGCAAAACAGCTATCAGAGCCATTAGGACAGCGGCGGTGGTCATTTTGTCCCTGATTGACAACATTTGCAGTTCTTAATATTTTTGAATCTCAGGAACGGCTGGCAGAAGGGCCTGGTTTCCAGCCCTCGGGCACAGCTCAGACTTAGGGAGACAGCGATCTCCAAGTGACTTCCAGGAGGCCTCAGAGGCCCGAGTTCAAATTTTAGGAGCGTGAACAGCACTGGCCTGAGCCCGCTCAGGAGCCTTGGAAGCCCCAGCCTTGATACTTAATCAGACAGGAGACTGACTGGTTCTGGCCAGCAATTGTCTCTTTTGCCTGCTAAAGGCCGCTTTGCTGCAGCAGTGGCCAGCGTAGTATGGCTTGTTGACATCAGAGCCAAGGGTTTGTGAGTGCCACGGACTAGAGAGCTTTTGTGGCTTCCCCCATTACGTCCTGCTTGAAAAGGCTACTGAGATAAGCAGCTTTCAGCATTTTTGCTAGACAGACATTACCTTGCACTGAGGCTTCAGTTCGGTGACACTACTAGCATTTGCTCTAAAAGGGGGCAGACTCACATTAAGATGACATCTGAAGAGTCATTTAACGACCTGATGGAGTTGGGTGAGGGATCTCATCCCCACAGTGCTAAGGGGCAAGGCTCCAAACGCAGCCATCATAAAGCGAAGAGAGGGAGCAAGAAGGCAGGGGCCAAAATAAAGGCCAAGGCCATATCTCTTAGGAGACCATCTAAGGCTCAGGAAAAGGCTGAAAAGCGGCTGCAAAAGGCTTTAGAGAAACAGATAGAAAAGGGAGCAAAGGCGGCCAAGAAGTGCAAATACCTCTGCCCTCAAGGGGAGGTAGAGACCAGAACAGGCCTTGCGCAGCAGGTGGCAGAACCGGCCTTGGATCAGGATTTGTTGGTGGAGCCAGGCCCTTTCACTAGTGTTAGGGCCTCGCTTTCATTATCCCCATTGCTGTCAGGTGTCGAGGCATACAGGGGAGCTACAGTTTCCCCTGCAGTCTCTATTACTCCAGTGGAGGCAGTGGAACACCAGTCTAGGGGCGGAGACACTTATACGCTGGATATGGTCCAGAAATGGATCTCGGAGGCAATACTACATGGCTTTGAACTCAGCAGACAACAGCATAGATAGTCAGCATTACGGGTGGAGGCACCAACTCTGGGTACCTACCAGGCACTTTCAGCGCAGAGGGAGATGCTGTCTCAGCAGAGCACTGCTGCTTCTTCCTCTTCGTCCTCACTGTCTGGGACCGACAGTGAGGACACTCTATCCTTTGATGAAGGGCAATTAGATCAGGAGCTGTCAGATGAGGAGGGCCTATTACCAGACCAACCTGTTTTCAAGGGATTGTTCTGCCCTCACTTGTTCAAGGCCCTATTATTCAAAGCAAAGGCCTCAACTAAGTTAGGCACAGCAGACACGAGGACAGTGGGGTCTATGACAGAACAGGATCCGGCTGAGCTGCTCTTTTCAGAGATGGCCACAGAGATGGCCGCAATTCCAGCGCCTCCCTTATTTTTGGACATGATCCAGAGGCAGTGGGTTTCCCCGGAGGTGCATCCAAACACGACTTCATATGAACGAAAGTAACTTGTAACTTGTACACTTATAACGGAGGCCAGTCCATCATAGTTCACTTCACTCTGTTTACATCCTATAGATGCTTTAGTATTCATAAAAGTAGATGAAGTAGTGACAATCAGGAAATATAATCATACATAAGTACCTTTAAGGTACCAATCAGCATTGCCATAATAGATTATAAACCTTTCTTGTAATGCTTATAATAAATAAATGCTAATAAAGTTAAGTAGTTCTTAAATACAAAAAAATAAGGGATGTGGTGGCTCAGTAGCTAAGATGCTGAGGTTGTCGATCGAAAGGTCAGCAGTTCAGTGGTTTGAATCCCTAGTGTCGCGTAATGGGATGAGCTCCCATTACTTGTCCTAGCTTCTGCCAACTTAGCAGTTCGAAAGCACGTAAAAATGCAAGTAGAAAAATAGGGACCACCTTTGGTGGAAAGGTTGGCTTTGAAATGGAGATGAGCACCACCCCCTAGAGTCAGGAACGACTAGCACACGCGTGCCAGGGGAACCTTTACCTTTACCTTTTTAACTACAAAAACTGATTTCCCCATCTTTCAAATGATATTTGGTCAATAGCTAGGTTGGTAAAGTAGGATTGGATCCTCAAGAATTCTGTATGTGCACAAGAAATAACCACAGGTTACATGAAGCATATAGATTTCCTATATAAGAATGATAATTCCATTAAAAATAGAGTATTTAATAACATTTGTTTACAGTTTCTTCATTTAGGTAAAGTATTTTTCATAAAATTTTAGTAGATATATGTTGCAAAAACTATTCTATTGACCATATGTAGAGATTAAAGATACTGGATTAGTTTCAAGAGATTTAATTCCTTCCATATTTTGTATGCATGCCTTTATTTGGAACCATACAATTTAAGTGTTAGTTTTATTTATTTTATTTTTGCTGAGAAAGAATTAAAAATTAATTTAAAAATTGTGAGACATTAACATTTTTGTTTGCATTCTGTTTTGTTGATATAATTCGCTTTCTAAATTGTTGTCTTTGAATTGGTGAATTGAGATTATACTAAAAAAATTAATTTTTGTTGACTGTTATTATTTTTAGGACCCAGGACCACCACCTCCATCACCATTGATGGGCCTAAAGCCATTGCAGTTACTAGAGATCAGAGCTAGAGGAAGATTTGGCTGTGTCTGGAAAGCTCAGTTGTTAAACGAATACGTTGCTGTGAAAATATTCCCAGTGCAGGTATACGAACAACCGAATATTGTACTATGAAATGTTACAATGTTTTTAAAAATACTGTTATAACAAGGAAATCAGGTGATATCTCAAAATATGTCTAAATGTCATACGATTGCTTAATAAAACATTCCAGTGGTTCTGAGACTAAGTAAAATGTGAAAGGAAATAAAGGATATCGTTAATGATCCAGTGAGACATCCATCCTGATGGGTGAACAAATAATTCCATTTGTAATAACAGGCTTGGGATTTAAATACTAATAAAAACCAGGGGGAATCATCTTATCAAAATATGTTCAAATCAGATAATTTATTTACAATCTCAGACCAATAAAGGTAGTCCTCACTTACCAACTATTCTATTTAGTGATTGTTTGAAATTACGATGGTGCTGAAAAAATAACTTTATGGCCCATTTACAACTTTTGCAACATCCCCAAGTCTCGTGATTGCCATTACAGCCATTACATTGTCCTGTGCCTGACCTATGATTGGTTTTTTCCCCTTCTTTCTCCCCCTGTGGAGCAGAGAGGTCCATAATTAAAAACTATAATAAGAAATAATTATAATCTTTATTTAAACACATTGCTATTTCCGTTTATGAATTATGTGCCAGCTATTTACCAGCAGCATGAAAAATATTCTAGAATCTGGGGGGAAATAACCAGATAAAGAAAAAGAAAATTGCTGATTTAATTCTGCCTTACTGTCAGATGAACTTAATTGAATTGTTAACCTCACTTCATTGTCAATATTTATTTGATGAAGCAAATCAGGAAAAATCCTTACCATTATTCCAGAGAACTTGCTTGCCAAATATTATTAGTTGTTGATCTAAGAGAATTATCTAAACTTTTCTGGCCTCAATTTAATAATCTGTTTGACAGAATTTCTGAAGATTTGTGCACAGTTCAGAAATTGCTAGAAGCAAGAGTTCTCTGTTAATGTGAATTTGCCAAACCAAACCAAGACGTGTCTTCTCCATCTTTTTTGGGGGGGGGCCATCACCCCATGCATTTGGGCAAATTTCATAGCATATCAGATATGATTTTGTTTATTTGAAATAATTTTGAATATGTAGACAATTTAATATTTTTTAAATATATATTAATATGATTATTTTTGTTCCAGGATAAAGAATCATGGCAAAATGAATATGAAATATACAGCTTACCAGGAATGAAGCATGAAAATATACTACAGTTCATTGGTGCTGAGAAACGAGGCACTAGTATTGATGTCGACTTGTGGCTAATAACAGCATTTCATGAAAAGGTGATGACTTAATTGTGATAGTTCATGTGATAACTGTTAGAACTTTTCATTGTGTACAAATAGAATATTTTCCAAGGGAAGCAGATTTTTAGGCAAATTTTTAAGCTTGTTAAAACGTTACTAGATTTATTTTTAAGATCAATATTAAATTTTAAAGGGGAAGAATTCAACACATGGCAGTGGTTTCAGACCATTTTTCATAGTATGGATGGGAGTAATTTGCCTTCCAGAGGTCATCTTCTTCCATGTCCTCCTGTAAAACTTTTTTGGGTAGGGAGGGAGGAAAATCAAGAGCAAGAAAAAATTGCCATTGTCTGTTATGATGGCATAGGTAACCTCCTGTAGTCCCAAACTCCTCAAACATTGTCCTCCCATATGTTTAAAAGGATGCCCACTGAATTATTTCTATCATGGTAATGAAATATTACTTTGAATTCTTTTTTTTAATTAATATTGATGTGTGAAACCTATCCTTGTATTATCATTCTTCCCCTCCAAGCTCAGATCACAGAAACATTTCAATAAAATTTGGATATCCCAGGTTCTAGAATAGCAAATGGGATATTCTCTCCACAGCGCATGTTTTCTCTATTTTGGCTGTGTAACAAAGTATATTCCTAGTTCTAAAATTTTAGTTAAATATGACATGTAACTTTACTGATAAGATGTAAAGTGAAAAATATTATTTATAAATAAAAAATTATTATTTATTGTTTAGGGTTCACTTACTGACTTCCTGAAGGCTAATGTAGTTTCATGGAATGAACTCTGTCATATAGCTGAAACTATGGCAAGAGGTTTGGCCTATCTCCATGAAGACATCCCTGGTTTAAAAGAAGGGCATAAACCAGCTATATCCCACAGGTACCCCCCATCACCCTCACCCCCTCTCACCTGTGTGTGTATGTGTCTGTCTGTCTGTCTGTCTGTCTGTCTATCTATCATCTGATCTTTACAATAGTATACAATAGACCCACCCAGAGTCCCTTGGGAGTTGGGCAGCATAGAAATATGACAAAATAAATTAAATTAAATTAAATTAAATTAAATTACATTACATTAAATTAGTAGCTCTGGTTTTAATTGCTTTCCCAAGTACAGTAGTCATCCCATGCTCTTTTGGACTCTTTCCAGTCCTCCAGGGCAGCCTTTTAGGTACTTGCAAGGTAGAAGAGTTGGGAGCAGTCTTGTCAAAACCAGAGCTCTGCTATATTGCAACCCAGTGTGGATGCAACCCAGTTTGTAGAAGGAAGAACAAGTAATCAGTGATCAGAATGCAAATAAAATTTTCTACTCCTGTTTCCTTCTCCACAGAGCATTTTGGAGAAGGGTATTTTGCATCCTATTGTTATTTTATAAGAGGCAGCATTAGAGGTTCAAATTACATATTTAATTAGGCAAGTCTTTTTAGTTAGTCTTTTGCATCTTTTCCTCCATTTCCTAAGCTAAGCGCTCTGATTGTGTTGTATATCTGTGTGAATGGTAATGGTCATTTATTTATGTAATTAAATTTTTATACCGCTCTTCTCCCAGACGGGACTCAGGGCGGTGAACAGCCAAAATAAAAACGTAAATTACAAAAGTTAAGAACCATTTAAAAGTAT
>JANHZT010002920.1:332013-346781 GCA_032468215.1 Stegonotus admiraltiensis | reverse complement strand
ACTAGGGGGTCGCGAGAGGAGAAGGGTCACCCGAAGGGAAGCCACCGCTGCGCTTCGCACTCATTCCTCAGCCAGCCTGGATTTCCAAAAAGAATAAAGAAAAGCAGCACTCTCTTGGAAAGCTTGTTGAGCTTTCCGAGAGTGAGAAGAGACACAGAAACAGAGAGAGAGAGAGAGAGACACACACACACAGACAGACATATAGACAGAGAGAGAGAGAGAGAGAGAGAGAGAGAGAGAGAGACATACAGGGAGAGGGGGAGAGAGTTACAGAGGGATAGAGAGAAAAGGGTTTTGTGGTTCCTGGTTCTCTACCCTAATGACTGGCTGGGTAGGCGTGGCTGGGCGGGGTCATGTGTCTGGGAGTGACTGATGTTGAGTTGGCCACGCCCACCCAAGTTTTGCGGCTCCTGGTGTTTTTTTCTGTGGGAAACAGGTCCAAATGGATCTTTGAATGTTTAAGGTTGCAGACCCCTGACCCAGAGCAAAACAGACACAGAAAGTACCACTGAGGGAATTATATCTATGGGAAATCATGTATGTAAAGAAATTCTCCCTTCTCTTTTTATTGATTTATATATGTAGCTCAACTGATGTGATTCTCAGTGTACCGCAGTCTATATGAAAGTTCAAAAATTGTGGGAAAAAGTGCCATAATGACTGAACAGTGCTGCAAATTATGACCCTATGATTACATATTTCATATTTTCAGATACAACATAGAAGAAGCCCTATTGTAGTTGAATACTGCCTAAGTATGAGGTCCAAATTATCGTTTATCTTCCAAATGTGGGGCTTCACGGAAGACCAGGACTTCTAGATACTGTTAAACAATTATGAGTATTATTTTCGCCTATTTTACATGCTAACCTGGGCAACTGATGGCCACAGCTTAGCAACCTTCAAAAGGGCATGGGCTATTTGTGCATGCTGTGAAAGACTTTAGATGAGGCGTATCCAACCCACAGCCCACGGGTTGCATGCAGCCCTGGACAGCAAGTAATGTGGCCGCACAAGATTGTAAACTTAGCATTAATGTGTGATTTATATACTTTATATTGTATATTTTATATAAGTGACCCAAGACAATTCCTCTTCACTCAATGCAGCCTAGGCAAGCAAAAAGGTTGAACCCCTCCATACTCTAGACCAGACGTGTCACATGCGGCCCGCAATAAGCCCACGGGGCCGTCCTGGAGATGGCGAGGTGCCTGGCCCTGGCCCACCCTGACCATCATCTACCCAGTAGGCTGTGATGACCAGGCCACACCTACCCCGCCCCCCAAGGGCAAACAATCCTGATACGGCCCACAATGGGACCACGTTTGTCACCCTGCTCTACACAGTACTTTTCACTCCCTTTCTATGGTAACAGAGGAAAAGTAGATTTTTTTAGGAAAGTAACATCTCATTTACACTTACAATTATATCCAATATGTGAAGTATGATTGGGAAAGATTTGTATTTCAAGACACAGTTTTGATGCCAGGTATAATTATAGCCCTTTTTCAGTAAGTAATAGAGCATTCATATATATTCTGAGGTCAGACGTATGCTCACTTTTCCAAATCACCCCTATTCTATAGTACATTAACTCTGTTTTCTCTTAGAATGATTTAATTTTTACTGATTAATCTGATTGCAAGGAGGCAGTGCCCACTCTGTATCAAGTTTCTATGATCACTCAATTAGTCTCTTATTCTGACAAAAAGCCTATTGTTTGAAACTTTTTGTCACAAACGTTTGCCAAGAAAATAACATGCAAAGCAGTAACTTAAATTAGCAACAATTAAGCATATAACAAGTGTGATGTAGCCTATTCAACTTTATATCACAAAATGCAAGTGTAGACCGTACACACTTGTCTCCCCAATTCTTGAAGTTTATAAGTACAATTCTATGAATTTAAATTCTTTTCTGATAATTAACATATTCAAGATAGCAATAGCACTTTGACTTACATACCGCTTCACAGTGCTTTACAGCCTCAAAGCAGTTTACAAATGTCAGCCTATTGCCTCCAATAATCTGGGTCCTCATTTTATCAACCTCAGAAGAATGGAAGGTTGAGTCAACCTTGAGCCCCATTAGAACTGAACTGCAGGCTGTGGGCAGAGTTAGCTTGCAATACTAACCACTGTACCACCACAGGATCTTTATTGACTGCACAACTATTAGCTGAATAAGCCTTCTGTTAAAGCAACAAGCTAACTTGGTATTTTATAATGATAAACATGGGAAAACATGGACGTAACAAGCACCAGGTAAACTATTCATGTGTAATTGAATTCTGATTTTTTTTTACTTCCTTGAATTATGGACATAGTTACTTTAACTCACTAGGCCTTAAAAATTTCCAGGAGATACTTGTTAGTTAATACTAAATTAATTAGATTAAGCAATGCAACAGCAAAAAAGCAAAACAAAACATTATATACAGTAGTCATTTCATTCATGCTTGATATGAATTTACTAGGCAGCAGTGAATGAAATTCAAAAGAGGGTAATAAACAAGGGATAGATAAAAATAATGGAGAAGGGTGGCATATAAATCGAACCAATAAATAAATAAACAAACTTGGTATCTCCGGTGCATATGGACACGCACATGCACACACACATGGAATGACCTTCCTGCTGGTTTACAGATGCTGACTGTAGTATATTTGAAGTTCACTACAGATATGTTGCAAAGGTTTCAGGCCATAAATTTTCATTTATAATGGAATGCTTTGCTTGCAATATTATAATTGGTAGAAACTGCAAAGCTGTTTAAAAACAAGCATCCTATAACAATCTTGGTAGTCCCATTTTTGAATTTTTCTCCCAGTCCTTCTGGAAGTTCTGTCAAGATTCTAGCAGAGTTGCAGCAATGAAATATCTTGATTTCCTTTAGCACTTTATACCTGTCAATGTTCAGTGATCTATGAACTCTAAAAAAAAAAAAAGGTCTTAAATCAACATTGAAAGAAATGCCACCAAGTCAAGATTCCAGGCAGTGGCGATGCAATATTTTGGAGGTGTGATTATATGTTCAGAAAAAAAAAAGATATAAAGCATGTGTATGGAGATTCTCAGTCACCCAGGTCATGATTGTTCCAAAGGTGCTTTTTCAAGAGGCAACTGGACTTTCCGGGTTTTCTTGGAAAACACGCCGCTTTTCATCGAAGAAGTCTCTTTAGCTCTGTTGATGAGGAGCAAAACGTCTTCAAAGAAAAAATGAAGTCCAATTGCCTCTTGAAAAAGTACCTTTGGGACAGATGCAATAAAAAAACCCTTCATTTGGCTTATGTTAAATGGTATATTTGTGACTATCCATCACATCCATTTGGTGGCTAGAAATGCCTTCCTCCTTTTCAGGACATCTGTTGCGAGTGTCCAATATCTTTCCAGTATGTCTGTTGGTCCCAAAATATTATGCTAGTTAGCTAATGAGAAACAGCTCTACTAATTCCTTTTAGATAGTCCCTAGGAGACTGTAAAATTTTAAAGGTAACAAGCCAAATCCAGATGTGACAAAAGGGTCCATAAGACAACCTGCCTAACCAGTTACCTATAACTATGTTTCCTTTACCAGTCTCTACTTACAACCATTTGTTTAGCAACTGTTCAAAGTTATGACAACGCTAAAAAAAATTACTTATGACTCACCAAAAAGTTAGTAAGAGTTGAAATTCTAAAAAGGGCAAGAGATAATGGATAGATATAGAATATTTTTTAACTTGGTGGTTATTTTATTGTTAGAAAAAAGAAGTAGAAAGCAGAAATTGGGAAAATAGTATTATGCATACTGAAATATAATAGAACATAATTACTATGCATACACAAATGTTGGAAGTTGAAAGATTATGTATATTTAAATGGTACTATCATTATTAGAATTGTGTGCAAAGTATATTGACCCAGACAATACACTGTTCACCAAGCACTTTTGGATGTTAAAGAAAAAATTATAATTATAAAAAAAAATTACTTATGATTACTGGTCATTAAACTTATGGCTGTTGCAGCATCCCTGTGGTCGTGTGATCAAAATTTGAGCAGTTGGCAACTAGCATGTGTTTATGAGGGTTACAGCATCCTGGAGTCACGTGATGGCCACTTTCAATTGATCCTGAGTCAGCTTTCAACAGGAAATTGGATTCATTTAACAACCATGGCAATAGAGTTGTAAAATCAGGCAGGGTCATGTGATGACTGTCAGGCACAAATAATCAGGAACAGGAGTTTAGTTCAAAGCACTAAAAGTTTATTACCTGCAACTTAAACAAAAAAAAAATCAGATCTACTAAATTCAAGTCAAATTGGCACTAGGTAAGGGTCAACGGAATTCCCAAGGGGCTGCACTTAGGTCTCTTGTGGCTGCGTAAGGATTCCAAACAGATGACACATTTGATCTTGCCTTCAGGCTCTGCCTGGTCATCTCCTACAATGAATTCACTTAATTTTGCAATGGAAGTTCCAGTCAACTGTGATCGTAAGTAGAGAACTATCTTTAATGCAACTACAAGGTTAAATGGAAATGTTGCAGTGAAGAGCTAACTGCATAAGACAGGAGTGCTGCTAAATTTGATGCTACTGAAGGGTACAAATTATTTCCAGGTTTGCTTTTTATCTTATTGTACTGGTTTATCAACTAGGAGAATTGACAACAAGCTTTGCTCGTTACTGCAACTTTTCAAAATTGATTCAGAAACTTCAAGCAATGCTCCATTGGTGTCTTGATAATTTGCAATGAGATTGCATTTAACATTTCATATTAGCATTCTAAACCCTCCAGTATAATGTCTATATTATGATTAATGCTTCAAATGGCAGTAAAAACCAATGCAAATCATACGAACTACATGGTTCATATATGCAAATACATTTTCTTCATTAGATGAATCAGGTAGTGTCTCAGTATATTTTGAATGTCGTTTTCTTGTAACGATTTATTAAACTAATTGCCCATCCTACAAAAATTTCACGCCAACAGCCTTTTTAAATCTGAAAACAGAATGTCTCTTTTAATGTGAATAATCCATAAAGCCACATTATACTTTTCAGTCTCCAGTTAGGTAGGTAACCATTTATGCTGGTAATTTACAAACAGGTTGCCTTTAATATCTAACTTTACATTGCATTAATTCAATGAACAGTAGATAGGAATATGTCTCTATTATTAAAATATTTCTTCTTCTGGTCCTAGCTCCCAAGTCTGCAATCTTATCACATTTTATACAGAACAGAACTGTCTACCTAGGTTGCTCCTGCTTACAATGTCACTTTTGTCAGGGAATACTGTTACTACAATATTCAAATAGGTGTAATATACCAACATTAGAATTTTTATTGGGATTGTATTTTAAGACTAAGAAAGTAGTTCTTGTGTCTTGAATAACTAGTAATATGTACACAAAATGATGTTGAGTCTGTTCAACTTTCTGAAAAAAAATATTACTTCCCTACCCAACTATAACAGAACACATGAGTTTTTAGATACTTTAGTGACAATTTTATTCACTTAAGTTTCTTTTCAAACAGTTTGGGCAATAGATATTAGTGTTCAGAAATAATTAAAACAAACTAAAATGAAGATTATTTTCATTTGATATATGAAAACATTTTAATATGGTAATTTCTAATCTTGGTCCAAATAATATTCTTGGAAAATTTTACTTTATTTAAAATGAAGAGAAACCCATCCCTCCAATTATTTAAGCAAGTTCCATAACAGCTGAAGACAAATGTCTATAATTTCAAGATTTTTTTTCAAATGGTATCACTGGTTTTGAAGACTGGTTAACTTCAATGCAACTCAAACTTATGAAATATATAATCAATGGACTGAAGTTGTAGCCCATTGTTTGACATCTGTTGGACAGTTTGGATACACCAGCAAAGCTTCCATAACTTGGCTGTTGTCTAGGAGCAGTTTCATTAGCAAATATTCTTTTTGTACAGAATTAGATGGGCCTTCTACGGGTTTTATCAATTCAAGATGCTGCAAGCGTTCAAAGGCCTAAAAATGAAGTAACACAAGCAAATTATGTGTAGATTCAGTCTAAACTATATTCTGTAGTTTAAAAGATAATTCACTAGAAAAGTAAAATCAGAATCCATCTAAGCCCCAATTGGGTGTCAAAATCAGCCCTAAATTAGTTTAAAGTGGGAAGCTACACAAATGCATTAACTGACCACCAGAGGGCAGTACAACACCAAACATAATGGTCAAATACACAAATTAAGATAAGTGTTTTTCAGCACCAGTTTCAGAAAAACCATGTTTAAATGTTAAAAGAATCTGGAACAGTTAATGTTCTATGATAATAGAGTAAAAACCAGCTTTTTCTAGAAAAGAAACTACACATACCTTCATGACAACAGGCTTCTCAAAATTATACACAGTATGTGCTTTCCTCTGTACAAACTTCTGATACTCTGCATTAACAAACATGTATTAATTACTTTACAGCTTTAGGGGAACAATATATCTTTTAAAAAAACACCTACTATCACCTCACCATGATAAACCATCTGAAAATTAAATGGTTCTCCTTCGTAAGTATCATTTAAATGTTTCATAGCTATTATGAGGCACAATTCCAGCACAGACAGACCTAGAAGAGAAAGATGATAAAAATTAGCACCTTCTCTTTTAAAATATCCAAAGTATAATTTTGTTGTTCAAATAGAATATGCAGACTTTGGACTTGTAATAGTTTTTTATATATATTAGTTATTTGAGATCATTTTACTGAGAAGATGAAAATTGTCTTTATAGATGAAGATCAATGTCGTTTTTATAGACAGCTGAGAGATAATATTGAATACGGATATAAATTCAGATTGCGCCCAAAATTGCACAAGAAGCATTTTATAGAAAAGAAATAGCAGGCAAACGGATTAAAAGCAGGCAAAACAATTTGAATTATGTACAAATGATGAGCACATAATTGCCAAACTGTATAAACTTTTGTCAAAATTTGAAATGAAAGAATAACAAGTGAAAGTATATATAATAAAAAGGGCTAAAAAATTTGGACGCAATATATGGAAAATATGTGGCTAAAAAGGACTAAAATGTATATTATGTTATAACCTGAAATGCACATGACTACAGAAAAATATGTCTAGAACTTATAAAAGTACATCAAATTTGGAAAATTGGAAATTTGGAAAATATGAAGGCTTATCTGGGTTAAAATACAGTAATACGAAGATTTTTAAAGATTAATATTCCGTTGAAACCACAACTTTTCTTGCTTGGAATAATTGATACACAATTAGAAAATGGAATATTATTTTTATATATGGTAACTGCTATGAGATTATTATATGAACAAAAATGGAAAGACTGAAATATTCCCAATGGAGAATAGCTAGTGAAGATGACAGAATTAGCAAATATGGTAAACTTGATTATAGAAAGGAATAGTAATTTTTGTTTTCTTTCTTTCCCTTCTCTGTTTATTTCTTTGTATTTTTGCTACTTTACTTTTTCTCTTTCAAAATTTGCACTGCTTGTATTCTCTTAAAATTCTTTAATAAAAATATATGTATGTACATAACTATCTATGCATGTATGTCTCTGTTTATAGAGGGGGAGAGACAGTGTTATGTTAGCAGTTCTTACATAGAGAAAAACCCTGGTTTAGTAAGCCTACTCATCAAGCTTCAAAAGCAATGGAGAAAACATGTTTCTATGGTGGATGTTTCTACCACATAATTTTATGATTGCATAAATTACCGTATTTTTCACACTATCAGACATACATTTCCCATCCCAAAAAGTGGGGGAATAAGTCTGTGCATCTTATAGAGCGAATATTGCGGCGGGGGGTTGATGCGCCTGTCACTGCTGCTGCTGCTCGCTGCCGCCGGGGAAACGCTGGAGCCTTCGCTGCCCACCAGCTGTTCTAGGTAGCAGCAATCCCCGCCGCCTAGAACAGCTGAACGGCGGTATTCCAGGAGACCGACCCCAACTGCTTGGCAGTGAAGGCTCCAGTGTTCCCCGGCAGCGGAAGCAGCTCAGCTCAGTTGACCTGTGGTGGGCACAATGGAGCGGAGGCCCAACGAGCCACGTCCTGGGGCTGTGATAACGTGCTAAAGCTGACCAGGTTGTCTGCTGCAAGGATGCTAGCCAGATGAATACTGGATGGATGCTGGGAGGCAGAGGCAGATTTTTTTTTCCTTCTTTTTCTCCTCCAAAGCTAATGTGCATCTTATGGTCCGGTGCATCTTAGTGCAAAAAATATGTTATATATTAATCCCTTCCTCCCTTAATGTTACACAAGTAGTCTTTGACTTATGACAACTGAGCTCAATATTTCTGTTGTTAAGTGAGATATTTGTTAAGTGAGTTTTACTCCATTTTATGACCTTTCTTGCCACAATTGTTACGTGAATTACTGCAGTTGATAAATTAGTAACCCAGTTGTTAAGTGAATCTGGCTTCCCCACTGACTTGCTTGTCAGAAGGTCACAAAAGGTGATCACGTGACTTTGGCATTCAGATGCTTGGCAACACATGACCTTGGAACACAGCACGCATGACCTTGGGACACAGATGCTTAGCAACTGGTTCATGTTTATGGCTGCAATGGTCAGTTGCCAAGCATCTGAATTTTGATCACATGATCATGGAGATGCTGCAAAGGACGTAACTGAAAAACAATCATAAGTCACATTTTTCAGTGCCATTGTATCTTTGAACGGACACTAAACAAACTGCTGTAAGCTGAGGACTACCTGTACTGAAAATGTACACATTCATTTTTTCCAAATATTATCTTACCATGCACAATATTTGCTTTTGTGTCCATTCTGCAGAGTTTATTGGCTTCCAGGAAGTCAGAGATGCGAATATAAGGGTGGGACGCAGTTATATTATTTGAAGCAAGCATCTGCAAATAGATAACATTTTTCATTCCAAAATAAAATATCCAATTTCTCACAAAAAGTAATAATAATCTGATCATTAATGCAGGAAAGAGGTGCAGTAATTTTTGTTGCTCCAAATAAATACATTGTATATTGGACTTGCCCAAGATAGGACAAATCAGGTGGTGAAAGTACTGTCCAAGAAGGAAAATTCAAACTGGCTAACCTGATCAGGGATCAGTAGTAAGTATCTGCTTGGCATAAAGCTGAGTCATGTAAAAATCTTGTGGTGCAGATTTAGATGTTTTGCTGAGGCTTATTTGGACCTGTCCTTTTTGGTTAGAATTGAGGGTGGCAGCATGGTTCCATCACACCATCTCTTTATAGAGGTTGGTTGATAAATAGCAAGCAACATGGGACTACCACTACAGGCGAATAAATGAGCAAATTCCCATGGTTTTCTATATTAGACTACTTAAGTTGATTTCTATTTTGTTGCAAGAAGCCCCACTCAGAATGTTCCAAAGAAATCTTCTGAGTGATGTTTCTTTGTTCAGAGCATGTTAAATCCGTTTTTCAATTCTGCACCCAAACTGCAGGTCCTAACTAAATGACATTTTAAAAATCCACAATTTTATGCTTGCAATAGATTCATCACAAAAACTGTTATGCTCAGACTCACACAGGGTGTTAATTGGAATACATTCCATTGTTCTTAACATTCCATTGCATTAATTTAAATTATTTTTCCTTCCCTGAAAATCTAGGTTTTTGTTTTATCTGCTAAAGCTTATGAAAATTTTAAGGAAAAATATCTAAACCATTTATCATGTATTGATTATGAACTTTAGCATAAAATCATATATTTTTTCTTAGCAATAATACTTCTTTTCCATTTATTAGAATTGCTAGTTTATTTCTTGATTAGAAATAAGAAATTAAAATACTAACATCTTACCAGCAACATGAACAGACACCGCAGGTCTTTATTATAATAAAATTGATTTTGTAGAACATCTCGAACTTTTGTGTCTTCTAGAAGAGACTAAAATTAATTTTAAAATAATTGATCACTCTACTGTAACATCTTCATACGAAGTAAAGATTAAGAGTTGCTTAATTTACATTGAAACATATAAGATTACAGTATGTATCAAAACATTTAAGATTACATATTTATTAATAACACAAATATGTCTTACTAGAGAGAATGGCATACAGTAAGTAGTCTTTGCTTAATGATCACTCATTCTGCAACCATTTGAATTTACAATGGTGCTGAATGAGAGATAGTTACAACTGGTTCTTGTATTAACATCAGCTACAATATCCCCATGACTGTGAACTTGCAATTATGATGTTGCAGCATCCCACAGTCACATCATCACCATTTGCAACCTCTGTTGACTTCCTATAAGCAAAGTCAATGAGGAAGCCATCAGGAGATTGGCAACCATGCCATGTCCTCATTTAACAACCTGTAGTGATTTATTTAACAGCAGCAACTGGAAGTACCTGAATTTCTGCAAAAATAAGTGGCAAAGTCACATGTGTACATGATTCACAACTATATCACTTAGCAATAAAAATTGCAATCTCAGTTACCATTGTTATGTGAGGACTTTCTGTAATCAATTTTAGAAAATCTAAACCAATTTCAAATCCCTTTTAAATCGATCAGTTATAAATTATTAAAACGCAGCTACAGTTCGGATTAGGGCAATTGAATGAGCAAGTTATTCTCCGCAGAGGGGATAGGAAAGGGAGAAATTTGGTCAGAACTTTTTATAATACCTTGCTCTATAACAGGGGTGTCAAACTCAAGGACTGGAAGCCGGATCCGGCCTGCGGGGTCCTTAGAGCTGAACAGTAGGCCCACCCTGGAAACAGCAAAGAACCAGCCCGCAGTGCCTTTGCCAGCAAAAGTGGAGCTCAGGGAAACTATCTACGGCCTCCCCAAGCTCCGTTTTTGCTGGCAGAAGGCTGCAGGTCGTAGTGACCGAAAACGGAGCCAGGGAGGGCTGATGTGGCTGAATAGAGCCTCGATGAGTGACATTGAACTGGCCACTCCCACACTGGCCATACCCCTCCCTGCCCCTCCCCCCCCGAGGTCAACACAACCCTGATGCGACCCTCAATGAAAATGATTTTGCTCTATAACAATAGTGCTGCTTTAACTTTTTATTTAGCTGTAAAGGGTTTTGTTTTACAAATGTCTTAATGATCATCATGACCATGGAACATTGTTCATTTATTTCTCATATTTATTCACTCTGCAATTCTGACAGGTTCTGAGTGCTTAAGAATGACCCAAGGCCAAATGCACATTTAAATATAATGGTTGTAGTTTTTTTAAAAAAAGGGCACTGTGAGGAGGCAGAGAAAGAAACATGATTCCAGAACATTTCAGACATCATCAACAAACAACAGTGGTTTTTGACATCTTAGGCCAATGGTTCTCAACCTTCTTAATGCCGCAACCCTTTAATACAGTTCCTTACATTGTGGTGACCCCCAACCATAAAATTATTCCTAAAATCACTGAAAATATGTGTTTTCCAATGGTGTTAGGTGACTCCTGTGAACGGGTCATTCGACCCACAGGTTGAGAACCACTGTCTTAGGCTTATGCTGAAAGCCCAGGTAGAAAGATGCAAATGAGACTCCCTACTTTATGTATTCTGATTTGAGAGGAACATTAGCTATAGTTCCTTCTGAAAATTCAGCAATGCTTACAAAATAGTTCCTTTGCTCCAGCATCATGGGAAGATTCTGAAAACTTGTATGGCCACTGGAAGTTGTAGCCTTCTCTGTAGTAATTATTTCAGTCCAAGAAATTTGAATTAAAGGCTTAATTATGTACTAAGCAGCTATTTTAATGATGGATTTCTCCAATTAGAGTTATCATTATTACTCCTTATTTTCACTTTTAAAATATGTTGCAGTTTTTGGGGAAAGGTGTCGCTGAATCAAAGCAGGAGAAAAGATATCAACACTGCTCAATTCTCCTATACGTTTATACTTATCTAAGCAAAATAAATGGCCATTAGACACACAATAGGTTCTATTCTGTATTGGAAAAAAAGGCACACTAGTTTTATAAAAAAAGTGAAATTCATGAACAATATGATGGTATGGGATTGCCATAATTTATATACCCTATTTTCCCTAATATAAGACATCCCCTGATAATAAGCCCAATCGGGCTTTTGAGTGCATGGCAGTAAGGCCAAGCACTTATTTCAGGGTTCAAAAAACCCCTGGGGAAACAAGGGTAATTTAAAACAAAGATGTGCTTCCCAACACGCTGAGTCTGTTGTATTAATGTCTGCAAAACTGAGATTTCATTGTATAACAAAGGTGTGTAAGAATGAAATCATATAAATCATGTTTTAATAGTTTTAGAAATACATAAGGGAGTTACTAGTGGAAATTAAATTAAATTTTAAGGAAATTCTTTTAACCATTTTAACAATTGCTAAATAAATTACTTAGAATTTAATCCATCCTGTTAGCTGTTAAAAACTGCCTCTCAGGGTATACTAAGTATTCTAAGACTTGGCATTTTGTGTCCTATTTCAAAACTCAAAACTTTTAAGCTGTATCTGGGTCTGTAGATAAACATCTCACTTAAAATGTATCTTGTTTAGAGAATGTTATGAACCAGATTGAAAGGGAGCTGAATAAGCTTACAATGACTCATTCAATTGCTTCAACTCCACATAGCACAGAAGCTCTCAGAACTTTAGCTGAAGAAGTAGATAGTAGTGAAACATTCATGATTATAGATGATTATGGTTCATGGTGGCTACAGTTAAGCTTACATGATTGTGCACATTTCCCATGAAATTAATAAAGCAGCTGTGTCTTTTTTCAGGATCAAGGGGCTGCTTTATACCACTGATGACTACACATTGTATGTGGATGCATAACTACTTCACAAAACAAAGAAATGAAATGCAAAGCACCTCTGTATAGCCTAGTTAGGCATGAAAGCCATCTGGATGACTTTGGCCTAGTCAGTTTCTCAACCCACCCCACAGGGTGCTGTTGTAGGGAAAAGAGAAGGATCCCTCCTTCTCTTTTGTACTCTGGAGCCGCATACAGCTCTTTGGGCCCTCTTCAGCGGCTCCCTGTCCCATCACTGGTTGGCCCCGCCCCTTGCCCCTCTTATTTTTTTTGACTCCAGCCCAAAGCAGCAGGAAGCGAAGGCTGCCTTACGTGCAAATGTGGCACGAAGGCAGGTACAGGGCAGCTTTGCTCCTGTACTCTCCTCCTCCACTGAGCCAGGAGCATGCGCATGTGCGGGGAGACCCTCAAGTGAGCACCAAAGCACAGCAAAGGCGCGTGCGGGGTGGGCGGCTGCTCGCATAGGAGGGTCTTAGCAGGACGTGGCTTCTATCCTGCACTAATGATCCAGCCATCACCGGATCTCATCCTCCCACTCTCGTGACACCCTGGCTGTGGCTGAGCCAGGAGCATGTGCACAAGCTCCCAGCTCAGTCACAGCCGGCCAGGGCATCTCAAGAGTGGGAGGAGGAGAAGAGTGCAGGAGCGAACCTTCCCTGTACCTGCCTTTGTGCCACATTTCGTACCCTCCGCACTCAGCTGAAGAGCTGCCGGGGATGGGGGATGAAACGGCAACGCAATGGCCGAAGCATTAGTGCAGCAGAGAAGCCACATCCTGTTAAGACCCTCCTAAGCGAGTGGCTGCCCACCCTGCGTGTGCCTTTGCTGCGCTTTGGAGCTCGCTTGGGAAGGGTCTCCCTGTGCGTGCGCACGCTCCCGGCTCAGCCACAGCTGGCCAAGGCATCACAAGAGAGGGAAGGAGGAGGGAGGGGGGAGAGAGACACACACATATACAGAGAGAGGGAGGGATACAGAGGGAGAGAGACACAGGGGGGGAGGGAGAGAGACAGAATGGTTTTGTGGCTGGGTAGGTGTGGCTAGGGGGAGTCATGTGATTGAGTGGGAGTGAGTGACATCGAGTTTGCCACGCCCACCCAGGTTTTGTGGCTCTGGTGTGTTTTTTTCTGTGGAAAACAGGTCCAAGTGGCTCTTTGACTTTTTAAAGTTGCTGATCCCTGGTCTACAGGATTCCAAAAAATGGACAAAATAGCCCAAATGCTTTCCAGGGGAACTGTTCTTGGACCCAGGTTTGCCTTGCCAATTTTCCAATCATATATAAAACCAATGTACTCATTAACACACACGCACACACGGTAACAAGAATGTAAACTGTCAGTGTTATTTCTGTTCCCGAGTTTACCTGGAGAACCTTCAGCAGGCAATTCAGTTGCTTGTTATTACCTGTATGTGTCTATTCCACTTCTGGATAAAGGACTTTTCTGGAAATTCTGGAGGAAGGGATAACTGTTCTTTACAAATGCTCAAATAAGTTTTAAAATCATAGGAATTCATTAAGTATATTTGCCGGTGGGAAAATCTTGACTTTACTCTTTTCTCCATGAGTTCTAGAATATCCTAATAAAAGATTACAAATACAGTTTGTAATTAGCATTTAGTCAAGGATATTGGATATTTAATGATAAATATCTAATGCTATTATTCTGCAGAGCTCATAAATTTCAAGAGTAGCTCTGAATAAAACTCAGATGTTTACGCATCAAGCTTCTAGTTCATCTATAAATTCAGCTAGATATCGTAAAATATTAAGAGCTTGCAATGATAGTTTAAAATGCTCAAGTTTAAAATAAGTTAAACACTCATACACTGCAAACTAGAGCTATTTAAATCAAGCTACAACTGTCCATCTAGTCTAGCATTCCATGCCAGAGATGTTAAACAGATGTTTTGAAGCATCAAAATAATAATAATAATAATAATAATAATAATAATAATAATAATAATAATAATAATAATTTTATTTATATACCGCCCTT
>JANHZT010002920.1:317343-327543 GCA_032468215.1 Stegonotus admiraltiensis | reverse complement strand
GTTTTTAACTTTTATATTTGTGGGTTTTATCTTTGGCTGTACACCACCCTGAGTCCTTCGGGAGAAGGGTGGTATAGAAATTTAATTAACTAAACTAAACTAACTAATGGGGGGAGAGGGAATCAATCATTAGAATTTTAGGGTTGAATTGCGAAGTTCTTGGTGATCTCTGAACTTGGTTGTTTGCTTGCAGATGTTTCATTATACAACTAGGTAAACATCATCAATAGTAGAAACCCCAGTGCCTTTTAGCACTGAAGATGTTACCTAGTTGGGCATTACCTGACTAGGTAACATCACTAATGCTAGTGAGTGTGGGGTTTGCTCCCTGTTTGTTTGTTTGTTTGTTTGCCCTGCTAGCATTGGTGGGGATTTGGTTTGTACCCAGGTTTCTACCTTTTCCTTTAACATATACAATCCATTACATTTTCTGAATTCCTGACAATCTTATTTTTTTTCGGTTCTCAATATTTTCACTTTTTGATGTTTGTCATATATTAAATGTTAGATTTTTTTCAGTAGGCAAAAACAAACTTATTTAGAACATCTAGAAAAATCTATTCTTCATCTCCTACAAGTATTGTTTAATACATATTTTTACCTCAATAGTCAGTATTTAATTCCATGTTGTTTCAGATAAGAAAGGCTTTTATTTCTATTTATTTTCTCCCCTTACCCAAAAGGAGAACCAATAGCTAACTTATTACACAAGCAATCTCAAAATGATAATTATTCTAATACTAACTTAGTACATTATTCTAGTATTCATACTATCATATTAAGCTATATGAAGTTCTAAATGTAACTTATTTTTCTTACAAAAACTTTATCTCCAACCACATTCTCCAAATTTAGCTGTCTTGTAATCTCCTTTAAAGCAATTCTACCATTGGTCTGTAATAACCCTACAAGATAAAAGGAAATATATTATTTTCTCTTGATTTCACTTATTAGCTGATACACATTATCTTCAAACAGAGAAAAAAAACAAGATTTATGCAACAGGGAAAGTAAAGTTCAGAACTGCACTGACATAAATTGGGTTTGTGTGTTTCTTTGATGTGTTTAGGTCCAGCTTAAAGGAAAGCACCACATGAAATAATTCCACTTGAGCACAAAGCAATTCCCTAATATCAGTTCTTGCATCTCTCATTATTGACCATATGTTAGAGATACTGGGAATATTTCAACATTTAGAAAGCTGCCATGTCTTGATTTAGACATTGTTGCCTCTAAAACAACTTGTTCAGTAAACTAATCATAATTTTCAAAAAGCTATCCTACACTGAAATGGCAGTTAGAAAGCATTATGTATTATTCTATCCCTGCTACCATAGATGGCAGTAACAGTTCTTGTTTTCTATTACTTATAACATTATCTAAATTTAGTCACAATCTTCCAAGAAAATCAAGTATGATAATCAGAAATATTACTTACCATTTAAATGTACCTGCAAGACATTCTCTTTTACCTCCTTTATTTCCAAAAGTTTTTTTAAGACGTGACAAACTAACTAGAAAAAAGAATAATCATTTATAGTAAAACAGAATTGTGTGTGTGTGTGTGTGTGTGTGTGTGTATATATATATATATATATATATATACATACATATACATACATACATACATACTTAAACTTTACACTGTCAGTATTCAGAAATAATTATCGCTCTTGGTTGGATCCCTGATTCTTTTATGAATGGGAGGCTCCCTTAGTTTCACGAAAGTCTGAAAATCATCATAGGTGCCTACTGCAAGAAAAAGGGATGCAATCATTACACACATTGGTCTAGAGAACAGAAATGTGGGGGCTGTAAATAGGATATTTTCATATCCTATAAAATTGCATATATACTTAAAAGTGAAATGTGAACATGTAACAATAAACTAAAACAATTGATATTATCAGTTTTAAAGAATTTTATTGAATATTTCACAAACTGCCTTCTGCTCAGACTCTTCTTCACCTCATTTGCCTCACAAATCTCTGAGAGTCACTGTAGTAAGTTTGGAGGAGTCTTGGGGCAAAGGGGAGAGGTAAAATCTAAAGAAACAATCAATTCTGCAAATAAACACTGCAGGTAGTCCTCAACTTATAACCTTTATTTAGTGGCTGTTCAAAGTTACAACACTGAACAAAGTGACTTTTGACCATTTTTCACATGACAGTTGCTGCATCCACACAGTCATGTGATCAAAATTCAGCCGCTTGGCAACTGGCATGTATTTATGATGGATGCAGTGTCCCAGGATCATTTGATCACCTTTTGCAACCTTGACAAGCAAGTCAATGGGGAAGTCAGTTTCCCTTAACAACTGTGTTACTAACTTAACAACTGCAGTGAATCACTTAAGAATGATGTCAAGAAAGTTTGTAAAATGGGCAAAACTCACTTAACAACTGTTTCACTTAGCAACAGAAATTCTGGGCTCAATTGTGGTCATAAATTAAGGATTACCTGTATTCCATCAGTCACTAAATATGTAATTAAAAGGGAAAAGCTAAGGCTTAATAGGTGTAAGTGCTCTGAAAGACAATTATCTAATATACAAAATATAAGCACATTTAAAAGTATTACCAGAGTCTTTCCTGACCCTCGTGGTCCAATAATAAGTACAGAATTGCTTTCACCATTAATTGCAGTATGTTTTATCAGCTCAAGTAACTGTCTATGGGAAAAGACACACATTTCAGCTTCCGATAAGGACATATCTAGGGAACTTTTCAGATACCAATTTCATCTCAAGGGAAAATTAATTATCATTCAACAATTTTAAAACATACAAATACCCAAAGAACTAAATTTCAGCAAATACCTGAAAATTCCCTACAAAACTACTAAATCTGTCAACATGTCTTCCAATCATATGGCAAGTTTATAACTCATATTCACCAAATGATTGATAAGAGTACGAATAACTGAAAGGAATGGGGGGGAAAACCCTCCTCTTTAGTGGGAAGGAGAACGTCTATATACCATTTATCTAGAGTAGAAAATGGAGCTTTTTTTCGAACTGTAGATAGAGAATATCCTTAGCTGCATCTGACAAAGGGTTCATAACAAAGTGGTAGCTATTCACTGAGTAAGCTTATAAATAATGCAATACTTGTTCCAGGTCTGCTAAAGAAAGCTTCATCTATAACCAAGCTAGCATCACTTAAAAGACTAAGGATCATGTTGCTTCTGGGCATGTGTCACTCAGTGCAGCATTCAGAGAAAAAAAACACACCAAGGAGCTGTCCTCCAAGACAGGACAACAGCTAACAGCTGTTAGCTGTTACTACTTGGCTAACAGCAATGGATGTAGCAACTAGGTTCCAGCTATTAAGCAACAGATGTCCATATATGGCAACATTTGCAGGTACAACTGTACTGACAGTAAGTCTAGAGTCATGTTGGTCATGAATGCTGTGGCCTTGATCAGGTTGTAAATGACCTAACACTGCCACTAGGTTTTTTTAGGAATCAGTGGGTGATTGGGAGACCAGGGGCCAGACTTGCTGATCTTCTAGATCAGGAACATCAAATCATTTTGAGAACTCATCTTTAGAGACCCCTTGATGTCATTTCATCTTATTACTCCTAATACTCAAGCCAGCAAACCAAGTTCTTAAATATTTCTCTAATAGAAAGGCTGAATATTAATAAAACAAATTGGGTATTAATTTATAAGATATAATCAGAGCACCTGGGATAGCATCTAATAAAGTGGGATCCTGTTTTCCATATGGGGGTCTTCAACCACTCCACCCCAACCATATTGTATCCATCAACAACACCAAAATACAAGAAGGCAAAGGAAAATGGAGCTGGCCCTCACCTTTTACAAAAATTCCACCTGGGAGAGAAATCTTCTTGTTCCTCATTGGTTGCTGAATGTATGATTTTCCCAGATTTTGACTATCTCTTACCTAGATCGACAGATTTAATTTGATTGATGGTTCAGATTTAGATCCTGAACCCCCAGGAATGTGTTCCTTCCCATTCTAACAAGTGAAGTGTTCTATTAGAACCAGACAGCACAATGATAACTGTTGTAATAATTCAAGAAAAGCAACATATTCATCTGATGTCTTGAATAAGTGCCACCAGGAATGCTCTTTTTTATGTTTTTATCTTTTTAGTAAGTCTATGAGATTGTACAAGGCAATATAATTAGATTCAGAACACCTTATCAGAAATGGGGGGAGATCCTTCTGGTTGCAAAAACAAATTAAATCTACAAGTCTTTCCATTCTAGTAATTGATATTTTAGTGAGTAGAAGAACATTTTTGCTTATTTTATTTTCCTTCATCCCCAGCAGCATATCCTCTTTTGTAAACAGCCATAGAGTTATAGCAAGAGAGAAAATAGGAAAATCACATTCCTCTTCTCTACACAGTGGTACCACATTTGCAGCACTCTGTTCTGTGAAACTCTAAATCCAACCTAACTTGGGGAAGGACAGATCTCTAAAGGTTATGAGGTTCAAATCCCAGGAGATTCATTATGAAACTCTCAAAAACAAAGGAAAAATATTTTTGCTTACTTATATTGATGCTCAAGTCCAAATAATTTTCCATTTGTATTCAGGTGACAGAATCTTTCACGTAATATTTTCTGTACCTATAAATATTTAGACATGTTATTAAAACATATAAAACTAATAGATAATTTTCTCCTTTCTGAGGCTTGCAAAGATGTTTAGATCTTATTAAAAAGCATATTAAAGAAAATAATATAATTTATTAGTACCTATAAAGTAATATTTGTAAAGAAAGGTATTTATACATCTCCAGGTCTATATAAGATTAAAAAACTACTGATCATTCAGTATTAGAATTTGAGAAAAGTGGAAATATAATTGGCCTTGCCATTATTTTCTAAAGCTTCATAGCACTTTCATTAAAAAGCTAAATATAATTTTGCAAAAATTTATTCATGAGGATTAGTGCAGGTTTTTTTACCTAAAGAGTATTAAAGAATAATCTTAGAAATGTGTTCAACATTTTAGAATATTTGGCGCTACATAAAAAACAAGCCACATAGATTTTCGTAGATGCATTCTTAGAGGGTTATGGGTTTTTTTGTTTAATGTTTCAGAAGATATGGACTTTGGAAAAAATTATAAAATGGGTAACATTGATTTACATTTCACAAAAAACTCAAATAATTGTTAATGGAGATTTAACAAAGCTTTGTAAGATACAAAAAAGAACAAGAGGGATGCTCACCATCTCCTCTCTTATTTATTTGGGTTCCTGAAATACTGAATAAAGATATAAGACAAGATGAGAGGATTATGGAGTAAAGATTAAGAAAAAAGACTTCTAAATTAAGGCCTTTGTAGATGGTTTGGTGTCGATTTTGTAAGATCCTTTAAAGTGAATTGAAACATGAATATGAATACTAAAATAATTTGGTGCATTAGCAAGTTTTTAACAACAAAGAGAAGATAAAAATGTTAACAAAGACATGAAAACAGAAGATCAAACAGAACTGATGAATAAAATGGGCTTTAAAATTGAGAAGAAAAATATTGTCACTCTGGCAAATATGAATTATACGTTATTTCAAAATAATTATGTTAAGACATGGAATGAAGTTGAAAAAGAAATGCTAAAATGTGAGAAACTACAACTGTCATTTTTGGGAAGAAAGTTTGTGATTAAGATGAATGACTTTCCAAGAATGTTTTTCTTTCAGACAATACTTGTTCTGATGACAACTGGTGCACTATTTAAACAGGATATATCTAAACTTATGTAGCAGGAGAAAAAAATGAGTTAAACGAAGTGGTTACAAGATGCAAAGGAAAGAGCAGGATTAGGTCTACCTGATTTAAGTTTTTATTTTGTAGCTTGCTGTTTGATTTAAATCAGGGGTGTCAAACTCACGTCACCACAGGGTCATCATGTGATGTATCTTTTTTCCCCTTCGCTAAACTAGGCATGGGCATGGGCATGGCCAACACATGATGCATCCGGCCCATGGGCTGCAAGTTTGACAGCCCTAATTTAGATGAAAGAGTAGGTGTTCCTGAGAAACAGGAAGCTCCTGGAGTTAGAAAGACTTGAGATTTGGGTGATGTATTTGTGAAAATGACATCTATTAATTATGTAATTAACCAACTGTATTTATGGAAGAACCTAACACAAAATCTAAACCAGAAAAAACTCCATATCTGACAGAATGCTCCAAACAGTAAATGGACATTAAATGTTAAAGAATTCATTAAACCCAGGCCCAAAATATTCCATAGGGCCAGGGTTACCATAGAAAAGCATCTCAGCTCATTAGAAGACATTAGATCTGTCTTCTCCTGACTTTAAAGAGGCTTTCTTAACTGTAAATTGTTAAAATTTGGACAAAAGGGCTTTTTTCCCCCTCGGCTGTTCCAAAAGGATGACCCAAAGGTTTATAAACCTTAATTAAGCAAATGCAGTCATGACAAGCATCTGCATATGCCTCAAGCCACCTCACATGGATTGCTGAATCCAATGAAGTTTCTCCCAAGTGAGAGGCTTTTGATATGTCAAAACAATTGAAGAAGGTTGTTTTGCAACTAACTAATGAAAAGGCATAGCAGGAAAAATTACCATTTTCAATTGCATCTAGAATATTATTGGCAGCCAGTGTAAAGCACAGAGAATTAATGTAATTTGATCAGAGTACTGAGTGTCTAACATGTAGGCTGCTCATTCTGGATTAAGTGCAATTTCCAAGTGATCTTCAAAGCAGACTCATTGTACAACAATATTCCTTACAATAACCCAGAGGGGACAAATCACTCTAGCAGGTTGGGTTGCAAATGGCATATCAATCAGAGCTGGGCACAAGACTCTGATTATCATTGCCCTTTGACTTTCCAGTAGTCATGAATCACAAAGGACCCCCAATCATAGTCAACTTTGAGATACACCACTGGAACTAATAGGTACCAATTCCACCTTATTTGAGTTTGATTTCTGAATGTTTTCTTGACTTCAAATCTAATATCCAGGCATGGGAAGAAGACCTCCATTGCACACAGCTTCATATTCCTAACAAAAACCCTCATGCAAAATGTCACCTTTGCTAGGGAAATCCCTTTTACACAGTTACTTGTCTATTAGGACAAACCACTGAGCTGTATTTTCCCTTGTATTTAAATATGAAATTGTAAGAATGTTACAATTGTTAGTAAGAATATTACTAACCTTTGAAATGCATTCCCCATTTGTAAAGCTATCTTCCTTCAACTTCCGTTTGCTCATTTTAATTCACATTCTAAAAGGATAAAATATATTACAGAATTTAATTTCATGAAGTTTAAAGTAATTATTATTCCCTATTTGTTTAACCTAGAATAGCAAAAATACTTATAAAATTTACAAAACTATATTGTTAGTCACATGTAATGCCATTTAGACAGAGACAAACAGAAATTGTGAGTCATTAAACAAATTTACACATTATTCAGTTTAAAAATTCAGTTGTAAAAAATGTTCAGATCCAAATCTCCCTTCAATAACCTGATTTCTCTTCAAAAACTGACTTGTTACTTCTAAAATCACATGCCTTTTGAAAACCCAATCCTGAAGTCTTATTTTTTGGTGTTTAATAACAAAAAAAGAGAGCAAGACATAAAAATGATAGTGATAGTCAAAAAGAAAAAAGAACACAAAAATGCATTAACAAAAATATGACAAAAAGCATATGTCATCATAAGACAACTACAATTCTATACATATTTGCCTAATGGAATTATTCAAGTACATGTATATTTCTAATATATATCTTTTTTTAACCTACTGTATTCTGTATAAATGAATTTCATAATCTAATCTTGAAGGCTGTGAGGTCCTTGGCTGTTATAAATATGAATGCCCTCTGTAAGCTGTACAACAGAGTGACTCTGGAAGGTGAATAATAGATAAAAGTGTAAAAACAAAACACAGCTAGTCCTTGATTTATGACAACAATTGACTAGCACTTTTGATGTTACCTCATTTGAATAATGAACTGTATGCAAGAAAATAACCAACCTCAGAGAGCAGTAAGGACCCTTGACTACAATTGGACCAGAACGTGTCACTAAGCAATGAGATGTAAGTCACCATGTGATAGTACCTATTTTACAACGTTTGTCACAGTTATTAAGGAAACCACACAGTAGTTAAGTGAATGCAACTTGATTGATTGATTCTGCATATCGGGAGGCAACCGGGAAGGTTGCAAATAAGGATCATGTGATCCCAGAACACTGCAACCATCACAAACACATGATGTTGCTAAGTGCCCAATGTGCAATCACATGACTCAGAGACACCATAATGGTTGAAAATGAAAGGACCGTCATAAGTCACTTTTTACAATGTGGTCATGTCGAGGATTACCTGTAACATAAAAGTCAAAACAATGACTTAAATAGCTGTAAGGAAAAAAACATGAAAAAAACACACATGTAGAAAACACACATGTAGATAAAGCCACCAAAAAAGGCTGGGTTGGGGGACTAACCAACCTCACATATTGGACTCAATTAGCATATTCAGTGCTGGAAGGCCAAATCAAGGTGCAATGGAAAGCTAACATCTGAATCTTGGTGGTAGGTGACATAATTAACCACAGGATAACATAAAAGGCTACTCAGAGGTGCCCGAGCATCTTGATGTTTACTGTCAAATGCATGTAACTACTAGAAAATGCTTAAGTACCCACAATTCTTAATAGCAATATGTTTTCATTACTATTATGGAAGTCTATTCTATACTAACAGTTCATAATATCTGTACAATTTTTTACTACCATGGTTGCATTATCTTTATAGACAGAACTTTGGATCACTAGTGTCAGCAATTCCGAAATCCTATTTTTGTATCATACAAAGGGAGCATATTCATATATCGAATTGTGAAAGGAAACTTCCAGATATCTCTTTAACTATAGTCTGCTCAATAAATTTAACAATCAGTGAAATAGTATGAAAGAAATAACCTTTTAGAGTTTACATTTTTAGGAAACATTTCTGCTTCATTTTTCCCCATAAGCTTTGTGAACAAAAGGCATTAAAAAAACTCTACACTAGAATTGCAGAGGTATGTAGAAGTTTCATTTCACAATTTGATATATGAATATGCTCCCCTGATATGATACAAAAATAGGATTGGGGAACTGCTGACACTACAAGTGATTCAAAGAGTAATTTTCAATGAAATGGGGGGTTCAATAAATTTGTTTAATAGTTAACTATTAAACAACTATTTATTATACACATTTATAGAGCCACCCATTTCATTGAAGATGACCTTTTCACCTCCCACAGCACAGTCACAACCTGTATCTATTTTTATGTTAAAAATAACAGCAGGGACCCCGTGATGGCTGAATGTTAGCGTTTTGAAGAGTTCAATAAACGGCCAGCCCAGCTACAGCCTGTTGAATATAAGACATCCCAAGTCAGTGAAATCGGTTCGCATCCTAAAATCGTCCAGTTCCTTCCACCTGAAACTATCTAAGAGGGAGCAGCATCAGATCAGTCGCTTATCAAAAGGTCTACGAGAGGAAGATTAAAACCTCAGGAGCAGGAAACGAGAGCAAATCGCCTTCGGCGGATCTCGAAAAATAACGTGCCATCTTTCTCCCTTAGGACGTGAGGTCTCCAATCATCTCAATCTGGCCCTTTTTTGAAAACCTACATTCGGGATGATCCTAGCCTGAGGGAAGCAACTCTTCGGGTTCAATTTGCAGCGCCGTTTCCTCACAAGTAACCCCAGGGAGGGGAAAAAAACCGGTCTGCTCGTTTCCCTCGGGTGCCTCAAAAGCCTCCTTGAGCTGCCTTGGAGCCGCGAGCCCAACTTTGCCATCCTCAAAAATCCCGTTCATAAAACGAGGACCAGGCGACGCGGGATTCCGGACTCACCGGGCCCTTCTCTATTCAGCTCCCCGCCGCCTCACCCGAGTTTCCCCCTCTTCTGGGCCCAACCGCAGAAACTCTCCCCGGCGCGAGCCTTTGGCCGCCTTTACCTCAGCGAAACCGCTTCAAACCTCCCAGCAAACACCACGCACGCGCTTCCCGTGCGAGCTCTCCCGCGAGTGCGCACGCGCGTCACGGCCATTCTACAACCTGACTGCATAACAAGCCTGCCTGTCTGTCCGTCGCGGGCCTTTTCAAGGCTCTCTTCCTTCTCGCCTCCGCACACTCCCCCACCACCCCCACTTCCGCTCGACGCGCC
>JANHZT010002920.1:276631-288554 GCA_032468215.1 Stegonotus admiraltiensis | reverse complement strand
GGGGTGTTTTAAATTGCGGGCCAACATTATTTAATTGTTTTTTAATGAACTTTTAATTTTTGTATGTTCTCTTTTATCTTGGCTGTTCACCGCCCTGAGTCCTGCCGGAGAAGGGCGGTATAGAAATAAATAAATTAATTAATTAATTAATTAATTAAATAAATAAATAAATAAACAAATAAATAAATAAATTTAGTGACCATTCAAAATTACGGCGGCACTGAAAAAGTGACTTTTTTTCACACGATCGTTGCAGCATCCCCATGGTCACAGATCTAAATTTGAATACTTGGCAACTGGCTCATATTTATGACGGTTGCTGTGTCCCAGGATCATGCCATCAGCTTTTGCGTTCTTCTGACAAGGAGACCAGATTCACTTAACAACCGTATTACTGATTTTACAATTGCAGTGATTCACTTAACAACTATGGCAAAAAAAAGGTTGAGGCAAAATTCACTTAACAAATGTTTCACTTAGCAACAGAAATGTTGGGCTTCATTGTGGTCATAACTTGAGGACTACCTCAATAAGTATGCCTGTTATCACTAA
The DNA here is from genome assembly GCA_032468215.1 of Stegonotus admiraltiensis. Classification (NCBI taxonomy): domain Eukaryota; kingdom Metazoa; phylum Chordata; class Lepidosauria; order Squamata; family Colubridae; genus Stegonotus; species Stegonotus admiraltiensis. The sequence continues at coordinate 288,002 of JANHZT010002920.1, read as the reverse complement.
ATATTGCCATGTTTTACTGATTCTGCAAATTGCATGCAGACTCATGATATGGAATGATAGGATTTAGTAGATTTATAGGCCATCGTAATAATACTTTGTATTAAGCAATTAGCCTTATTCTTGTTTTTATCTTTTATTTGTATTTATTCTTGCTATTTCTTTAAAATCTACATAAATGCTGTGAAGAAAATGTAATATATAGTAACTCTTTTCCAGTATTCCAGGGCAGTTGAAAATGAGTTTAGAGATTCACCTATGGCAAGCAATTTTGAAGTCCTTATATATAATTCCTTAAAGGATATATATATTTCATATATATGCATGGCATATCCCACTTCATCTTTTTCTTTGGACTTTAGACTAATACAGCTAGTATTACAAAATTAGGTCACTGCTTCTTAGATGGTACAGCAAAGCAGTAGTGTTATTAAATATGTGGTGCATTCAATGAAGTCTTGTAATAGGTAAGAATTTCTGTCTATTTAACACAGGAGTGAACCACTGCTGGGCCACATAGGCTTGTTGTCTCTTTGTGGACCCTCTGCATTGTTCCATCAACATTCAACAGCAAAATTGTGTGTGCGGGGGTGTCTTTCTTTCTTGTTTCTCTCCAAGATCAATTTTAAGTTAAAAATAAGTATGCCACAAATCTGGGAGACTGAACTCACCTATTTTATAGGAAATCCCCCAACCAACCCCATAAAGAGACACCAAGATAGGATCGTATAGACGTTTGAATGTAATGGCCTTTATAATTCTGCCTCAAGCATTTTTATTTTTAATTCTGAAATCAAGGTCTGTACCTACTTGATCTGAAAGGAGTTTAACCTGAAGTGCACAAGGGAGGCAGATTGTGGGATAGACAATTGATGTTGCTGACCATCCAAAGTACGATTGGAAGATTAACATTGAAGGTAGACAATATATATATATACCGTGTTTCCCCTAAAATAAGACAGGGTAATGGCAGAGCATTGCACTGGGAAGCCTCAGCAGAGAGACAGAATGAGAGACAGCTCCCAGCCCGTGCTGGCTCAGCTGATCCGCGGGCTACAATTAGGGTGCTGAGCTTCCATAAGGTGACTAGAGAAGTAAAGGGCTGCCTCCTGTGCTGCCCATGCCCACCCCTTCACTAGGGCTTATTTTCGGGGGAGGGCATATATTTACACCCACCCCAAAAATCAGTCTTAAGTCTAACACCGGAATATTACAGACATAATTAGCTGGCTCTATACTTGTAAAATTATGCATCCAATTTCAATTTTGTTTTTAAAGAAGCTGGTTCTTAACATGCACTCAAATAAAAGTGCAATTGTAACGTAAACCAGGTTGAGCAGAAATTAACTATGAATTTAAAACATCAGTAGATGTACTAACATTTTGGGTTGATAAGAATGTCTTATTCCGATCTCTTTTAAAGAAAAGTACTCAAAATGCTATAGAAGGTGTGCGAAGTCTTCAGGCAAAAGAAAACAAGTTGGCTACTCTTAGTGCAATAGTGCCAAAAAATACCATGCTACAAAAAAAAAACAGTTGTGACACTTAGGCCTCAGGGCCTGTCAGCTATCCATCTGGTGTATCTAACTGAATGATACCCACCATGGTTCACTAAAGAAAAGGACACCAACATGCAGACAGAAGAGATGACTAATTTGCCTGGAGGGAAAGTTTTCCCTTTCTCTCAAATGGTGTAATCAATGATATACCCTGTGCAGCTGAGCAAGGATTAAACTGATTAAGCCTTTTGCATATAGGATGTCTTTCAGCCCCTCCCTATTATCTGTGCCCAGAGGACCCATAATTTATTATTGACTGGTCCTGTCTCAAACTGGAGACATGAGAGGTGATCACTGGCTGCTTTCAAGCATGTGCTGGAGGAGGTGTGGCGGAATATATTGAAATATTTTATTTATCATTCATCTCTGGGGCCCTCAGATTATTATGAGGTGCTGCTCCAAGACAGTTGGCCTCCAAATCCACTAATTGCAGACTAGGGTAATCTATATCCTGTCTTGTGGTTTACCATCCTGCCAAAGGCTACGTTTACAAGTGGTGTTCAAAAACAAGAACATGCAGTTGTCCCATTGTGTGGGACACTATGACTTTCAGTTGCAGCTTTAGAAAGAACGTGTGCCTACGGATGCTAGGATATGTGAGTGCCTCAGTCTGTAGGCTAAATCAATTAAATCGGATGCTGAGTTAAGATCTCATCCTTTGAATTATATGCAAATATTGTTGATCTCATTCCTTTTTTCCTGTCTATAATATGGCCTGAAATCAAGAAACAAGTGCATTTATTATCCTGATGACATAAAATTAAAAATGCTTATATTCAAGATGGGACTCCCCCCCCCCATACTTGTTTTTGCAAGCAGGACCGATGTTAGTGGTAGAAGAATTGGGGAGGTGATGGAGAATATAATATGAAGCTATGGATGAGAGCACAAAATTCTGTGAACCAAATTTTGGAATAATTTTGGTGAAATGATTGATGCAAAAAACAAACTCTGCCACAAGCACTAGGCTATATCGGCCAAGATGTTGCTAGGAGAGGATATCCTTGTCGATTGTGATATGTAGAGAGGCCCTGTGCAGCAGCATCTCTCTCTTCCATTGAGTTCCATGAAGTGGAGAGCTGGCCAAGATTTCAGTGTTGACCAGTACTTGCATTTATCAAAGTTAAAACCAGGTTGTTTGAATATGTTTTTGACCTTTAGTTGTTTTTACTGCCTTAATGTGTTTTCTTTAGTGTTGTATTGTCTATTTTATCTTGTTACCTACCTAGGGTCTGTTTGATTAGGGATAGGATACAAATATTGGAAATGCAGACACCATTTTTAATGCTAAACATTTTAGGGGATTATAACTGATTGTGTTAATTCTCTGAGGGAAAAGATTGTTTTGTAATCATTTTATACCTTGGTTACTGTATTTTTTGTACTATAAGATGCATCTGACTACAAGACACACCTAAATTTAGAAGAGGAAAAGAACAAAAAAAAGTTTTTGGATTGCCTTTTTTCGAGCCTTTTCCAGTTTTTTTTCGGACTGTTTCTGGTGCTTTTTTCGGCCTGTTTTCAAGGCTTTTTGGGGCCATTTTCAAGGCTTTTTTCAGCCCGTTTTTGAGGCTTTTTTCAGCCCATTTTTGAGGCTTTTTTTCAGCCCATTTTCAAAAACTTTTCAGCCCAACTATTCGACAACCAACTATTGTCCTTAGCAGACAAAATAAGAACACTTTTAATTATTTGCACTCTATAGATGGATTTTTTAAAATTTTTCCTCCATAATGGAATGTTAGAAAGATGTTATCTAAAAAGGTTGTATACTCTGTGTGCTTATCTCCATCAATACAATAGCTCTCTGAAAACAATAGAAGGGGATCGAGTTTGGTGTGGAGGGATAAATTACCAAAAAAAAAAAGAAAGAAAGACTAAAATGGAAAATGGATTAGATCAGTCTAAAAACAATCTAGAGGGGGAAAAAGTTTCAATGGAAGAAGTAGTTGGGCATCAGCTCAGAATGTTGCTAACTCTACACAAAAGTGTATCATATTTTTGAAGTATACTTTTGAATATGGAAATACTTTGAAAATCATGTCTTGCTTTTAAAAGATGAAATGCCTAAATCTGAGCAAAGAAATACCTCACTTCAATGACCAGAGCTTCTTAACTGCTATAAACATAACATCTACAGTATTCTGGGAAGTCATCCTGGTCCTAATACAAAGTACATCATGACAGTTTAGACTATGTCATTGCAGATCTGTTCTGCCGCAAGCTATTCAACCAAAACGTTGTCATCTTAAGTTAGAAAATGTCATTGGGAATGCTTTCTCCAAAATTCACAAGCTTTTGGTTAAAAAGCAGGCAGACTAGTATTGCATACCAATCCAATTCATTATTTCATATAGTAAAGTTATTTCTAGTTTTCTGCTCTTTGGTCAGGTAAACTACACATGATAATCTCAGTCTCAATCACAGTGGGCAGGATACAGCTGGCTCCTATTTTTTTAATGCCTTCCTATTGGTTGGCTAGAAGTGTTGGAGGACTATCAGGATACTAAGGCAGTGGTACAAAATAATGATTGTGTGAAAGTTCCCATAATAATAATAGAAAGCAAATGAAAACTAGAATTTAGACCTATTGGTCTTAAATTATACAGTTATAAAAGCAATATTAAATATTGAACTACAAGTTGTGAGGGGCAAGGAATAATAAGAATTAAGAGCCGTACAATACTATGTTTTCTAGCATTCCTGAGATATTTAGCAGAATGGAAAGTCCTGATTATTACTGGTAGCTATAAATATCTTTAACAATGAACCAAGTTTACGTTTTAGGTTTATAAATGGCTCAAAACTTAGAAATATTGCAAAATGATACTCCTTAGGGCTCAGTTTGGAAGAGCTAATAGAAGTTTAAAGGTGAATGGAAAAAGATGTAAAGCAGATGTGTAAACTGTATGGACAAATTTTGGCTATGCATCAAGGCCTTCTTTAAATAAAATCTGGACACAAGAGACATTCACAGGAATTCCATCCTTCCTTTTCATGCCCCAAAAATTCTGAACTGCAGTTCACCAGCAATTTACAATAATAAAAATATGAAAGCAGTGCAACTAATAAAATCAAAGTAATACCGACTAGATCTATATTAATTGCTTTCCCCCTATTGAAATTTCTCCATTCTGAGAGCCCTTGAGGAAAGAATTAGAATGACCTTTCATTAATATATTGATAACTAATTGTGCTTCTTGATTCCATAATCCAACTCAAGTGTCATATTTAAAACCAGGCATGGGCTAAATCTCCCCAGAAATTCAGTCCCAAACTCAGGAAATGGTTACCAACAGGAACTTCACAGATTCAAGACACGTTGATAAGAAGGTAAGAAGGAATTCATAAAATAGAAATCAGGCTCATTATTTGTATGAAATATATGTGTGTGAGAGTTTGAGAGTTTCAAATTTAAGCCCTCTTGTCTTTTAAAGTAATGAACCTTTACTGTGTTTTTTTTTTACCAACATTTAAGATTTGAAGGTTCTCCTTGTTTATGTGATAGTTTTGACTGGCCTAGGCCGTGCTAGTTACCACAATTCTCAGTTGCAGACTTTCATTCGAGGAGGTATATGAAGAATAAATTTGTACCTGACATTGATCTAGGAGTGAGTGGGATAAATGTATAAAAACTGAGCTATATTGATGGTTCTAAAATTTGGGAAATCAAAGAGTAAATAAGCTCCACAGTTTTCTAAAACAGCAAATAAATAGAGTGTGAATATTGCCAGAATTGCCATTTGGGGTTATGAGTGGCAAGAGTCACTATAAATTCTGGTTTGATTGATTTGTCAATAAAACATATCTTCTCCTAAAGATCAATTAGTAGGCTGATGTTACTGCAAACTACAATGGCAAATGAGCCAAAGAACAGATGGGTTCTTACCAGTGGTGAAATGTAAAATTTGTTACTACCAGTTCTGTGGGCGTGGCTTGGGGGTTAATATGACTGAGTGGGCGTGGCCAATTTTTTTCTTTTTTTTACTTTTAAACCATTTTTTTCTACAACCTCTTCAGCTAAAGAGGTGGTTAAAAACGCTTTTAAAGCCTCTGACGATCCCAGCTGACTTGCCTGATCATCAGAGGCTTTTTTTTTTAAAAGCCTCTGACAATACCAGATGACTTCCCTGATCATCAGAGGCTTTTTTTTTACTTTTAAAAGCACTTTTTCAGCCAAAGAGGTTGTAGAAAAAAATGCTTTTAAAAATTAAAAAAAAAAGCCTCTGATAATTGTGTGGCTCAGCTGGGCATGGGAGGGGGCAGGGATTTTTGCTACCAGTTCTCCAAACCACCCGCCTCCATCGCTACCAGATCGGGCGATCCAGTCCGAACCAGGAGCATTTCACCCCTGGTTCTTACCCTGTATAGGTAATAGGTTGTTACTGAGCATGTCGTTCCTTGGCACGATGAATATGAAGTTGACTTATTTACTACAGTTCCTTGGCATGATGAAGAATATGAAGATACATAATTTCTGACTGTTTGACGTTTTGTTATAGTACTGAGTATAAAATAAACTCTTACAGAGTTATCTGCAAATGAAGGAATCTGTAAGCCTAAATGAATTAATGTTTGGCCTTACCCTTTAAATTTAACCAAATTGTAATATTTATACTTATGTTTTTATTATTAAATACGTTGTATCTGTCTGTAAGTGATTCTTCATATGCTGTAAACAGAACGTGGCAAAATGCATAAATTGTTAAACTACTTTCATACTTATGCATCTCGTTTGCTATTTTGTATTCCTGTTTCAGATTGTGTGTTGGAAAGAACTATGTTTCCAAGACTCACAAATTGATACAATATAAAGTAACTTTGGAGGTTTTTGTTCAATCTGGAGAAAATAGGGATGGGATAGAATAAATTTAATAGTTTTCATATAATTCAAGAAATACCAGGATGTGAGGGGCAGGCCACTAATTAATGACAACTTTATTTTTTTTTCTTCCAAAATATTATAATTATACTATTTCTGGGACAAAAAGATGCTGCCAAGAAATGTTTTGTTTTTGCCTGCAATTACCACAGGGTCCAGTGAAAATTAACATGCAAGCATTGTAATCAGAATGCGCACTTTTGTTCTCTTCCAATAAGCAAAGTAGACATTTCCATTTTTCTTTCAAAACAGAGTTTAGAGAAATGTGTTGTTATTGTCTTCATTGTCATAATATTTATATTTAAATATAATAGAAAGTGATCTTTACTCAGATAATATTTACCATTTAATTGCAGAAAACTAAGAATGAGAACATAATTGCACATTAGAACAGTGGCCCCCAATGTTTTGGACACCAGGGACTGGTTCTGTGGTGAAAGATTTTTCCGTGGACCGGAGGGGGTGTGGTTTTGTGTGCTGCCTGCATCCCATGGATGGGGCTTTGCTTGCTTGCGTGACCCTGTTTCTGGCATGTTGCGGCCCAGTGCCGGTCCATGGACCAGAGTTTGGAGACCCCTACATTATGGCATTATTTTTCATGCCGTTTGTGGAGAATAGGAAGTGTACATGCATTTTAGTTTAAGTGAAAACATGGGGTGAAATCACATATTGCTTTCCTTGATAATTAAAGATTATAATACATCATTCATTGACCTATCTTTTTGTTTTTATAAAAGAGGGGTCCTTGGTGTTCTCCGAGCTTGGTTACTTTCTTGCAGATGTTTCATTACCCAAACCAGGTGACATCATAAGTGCTAGCCCTAACTTATTTTGAATTTCTAGAATGCGAAATGTTTATATAGAGACAAATATTCACCATATATAGACTCATAGAGTGTCAATGTAACCTTATTGCTATTTATTCAACCAAGAAGATAGAAGATAGAACATTGGGCTGAAATTCAGATTATCTACCGGGTCCTTGGTGGTCTCTGCTGCTTTGTTGTTTTCTTGCAGATGTTTCATTACCCAAACTAGGTAACTTCATCACCTAAACTAGTTAACCAGTGCTAGCCTATAATGAAACATCTGCAAGAAAACAGCCAAGCTTAGAGAGCACCAAGGGTCCCTCATTTCAGCTCTGACCTACAAATATTCTCCTCTATCGTTCTTATAACATATTATGTAGATTAATACCAAAGAAAAAGTCAAGTAGTAGTGATGAGACCATGACCTTTCCCATTACTCCTGTATCTGTTGGACTTTGAACTTGGGAATCTATAATGTCCTTCGTCATGGGCTTTGTTCTGTCCATTCTCTCAAGGAATTACCTTTCTATTGGGGAAAAAAGAAATAATCTGGTCAAGGGATAAATAAAATATAATCAAGGTACAAAATCATTGTATTTCTGACTGGTTTTAACTTGTTCTTCATCATTAGATCATTTTATCAATTATCAAAATCATTTCTTGTAAGTTCGTGTGGCATGAAATTATTTTTGGACACACCATTTCTAACTTTCAGAGTGCTACTAAAGATTTATTGGTTTATTATTGAATTATATTTGAATCAATAGAGTACTTTTAGATTCAAAATGTTGACTAATGTGTAGTTTCTATCTTACCTTTAAATAATTGGAAATTAAGATATCATTATTGGCTGGAACTGTTTTAAGTTTTAAACATTTATGCAAAATAAATCTATCTCTGAATACTAATAGCGTTGCACAAGTGGAAGTTGCTTCTATTACATACAGAGGAACACTGAATTTTTGCCAATACCCTTAACCTGATCACAGGGACACTAGAAGCACTTAGATCTGGGGTGTCAAACTTTCAGCCCGGGGCTGGATGTGTCATGCGCTGGCCACGCCCACACCCAGTTTAGCAAAGGGTGGAAACATTGTGATACATCACATGATGACAACGTGACGACGTGAGTTTTATACCCCCGAGTTAGATGGTTCGCTTCTTTAGATTTTAAATTATAACATCCATCGCATTGCAATTCTATGGCTCCATATTATGGTGATGTTATTATGGTTTCATCTCATTAATTTAATATTTTATTTCCTATATTTTAATGTCCACATCTCTCGATAGATAGATAGATAGATAGATAGATAGATAGATAGATAGTTCTCAACTTACAACCACAATTGAGCCCAAAATTTATATTGCTAAATGAAACATTTGCTAAGTGAATTTTGCCCCATATGCGGTGACCTTTCTCACCACAGTTGTCAAATGAATCACTGAAGTTTTTAAATTAGAAACACAGTTGTTAAGTGAATCTGGTTTTCCCATTGACTTTGCTTGTTGGAAGGTCTCAAAAAGGGATCACATGACCCTGGGACATTGCAACAGTCATAAATGAGAGTCAATTCCCAAGTGTCTCAGTTTTGATCATGTAACCATGATGGGGGATGCTACTATGTTCATTATGTGTGAAAAAAAGTCATAAGTCATTTCTTTCAGTGACGTAACATTGAATAGTCCCTAAGTGAACTGTTGTAAGTTGAAGACTACCTCTATATGCTGATGGTTATGAATTTGTATATCAGGTATGGTTGCATGACCTCTGTAGAACCTATACCCTAAATTAAAAAAATAAAAAATAAAAACCTACAACCTTTCATACTGTATTCCATGTTATTGCAAATGCTTACCTGTTTTCCTGAAATGGCCTTGGAGTATCAGGTGGAAAAGCTGCAGTGGTAGGGAAGCAGAATTTGAAAGAAATCGAGTACAGTGTATAGTAGAAGTGGAGAAATGTCTTGTACAACGGCTCTATTGATTGCAACTTTGTAGGGATGTACAAAATTCATTAATGTGACACAGATCCATTTGCTTCTGAAGCATGTCAAACTATCCCTGGACTCTCCTCTTCTAAGGGTGGTAAGCCATTTTCCCAAAGTAAATCCTCTGAACCAGGGGTGAAATGCTACCAATTTGGGCGAACCAATAGCAGATATTGGGGCTGGTTTGCCAAAGCGGTAGAAATCACTGGCTGGCCACGCCCCTAAACCATCCGCAGCTCTCAGTCCTGCCATGCTTGCCTGCCTTCCATGTGACCTTCCTGGCATCCCTGTGGCCAGCTTGTGAAGGCAGGCAAGCGGAAGGCCACGTGGAAGGCCGGCAAGCATGGCAGGGCTGCGGAGAAGGGAGCTAGCAGCCTACTCGCTTCCCTGCAGCCCTGCCATGCATGCCTGCCTTCCACATGCCTTCCCGGTGGTCCCCCATGCCTGCTTGCCTTCTGAGGTCAGCATCCAGCCTCGCGTGGCCAGTGGGTGGGTGGCCCTTGGTGGAGACGCTGCCACTGCGCTGCCCCGGGACATGTGCAGCAGCCCCAGGGCCAGGACATCCACCTGCCCTCCTGGTGCACCTCTGCAGCAGTGCCACTCCTCTCAGCCCCAGAGCAGCAGCTGCATCTCCACCAAGGGCTGCCCACCATCAGCCTTACGAAGGCACTGGCTCCGTTGGGCATCCTGAATACACCGGCGGAGTATCTAGAAGGTAAGGCTGACACTGGCGGCAGGGGGGAAGGAGACCCGCTGCGCTCAGCTCCTCAGAGGGACATGGCAAGGCTTGCTTGCCTTTTGGGCCTGGCGCGCTCAGCTTCCGCGGGGCCTTTGGCCAACTGCCACCCACTTGCTTTCCCCTCTGCCTCAGGTCCTGCTTGCCCTCCCAGAGCACTGCCACGCTGCCACCATTCACTTTCTTCCTGCTCCCGCCGTTAAACGAAAGTGAAGGGTGGTGGGGTTGCTTCGGGAGGTTACTTCGGGAAGGCGGATGTCTGCAGCCAGGCAGGGAGGAAGGGCGGTGAAAACAGCAGTGGCAGGCAAGGGAACACCAAGATGAAGGGCTACCTGCACTGGCCCAGGCCAAATAGCGCTATGGGCTCTGTGGTGGCGCAGCCGGACCTGGCCCTCTTCCCACGTGGGGGGCTTTCACCCCTCTTGCCCTTCTTCTTCGTCACTGTCAAGCAGCAGCATGGCTGAGCCTCCTTCCCCTGGAGCGCCGGACTCCACAGGCCAAGTTCCTTGACTGGCACCAGCTGTCAAAGAGAGCAGGCAAGTGGCTGGGACTCCAATGGGCTGCTTTGGAGGCCCAAGTCCCACGGAGCTGGCACGGGTGGAAGGCGCCCTTTTCTGCAGCATCCCCCTCCCCTCCTTGGATCGCCCTGCAGGGGGGCTCTGCCTTTGAAGAAATGGGGCAGGTGGTTTAGATGGAGGATTGGTGGTGGGGTTGCACAGCCCTCCGGGATGGAGAGCATAGTTTAGAATTTATGCTATATAATACATTTTGGAAAAGATACTACTACTGTAATTTAACATTTGCATTCAAGGAAAAATCACGCTCATTATTTATTATAGTGAAGAAGTCATCAAAAGTATGTAAATAATTATAGCTTTTACATTAATTTGTATCTTTTTTTTAGGTTATCATGAGTACCACATATGATTGGATTAAACTAACAAATGCTGAAGATGATCCCTTTTGTAGACAAGGCTTTTAAGATCTGGGATTTCATATAATGAAGGTAAGGAAAATTACTTTCATGCAAATAACCAGTCATTAATATTAGACTTGTATGATTATAATTGAATCAATATAAAATCAAGTAACAGTGGACTTATAGAAGCATGCCCATGCAATCATATTTTCTAATAAACTGCCTATGACTGGACAGTTTGACAATTTGATTGATAGTGTTTATTCATACAGATGTTCCCTACCTTAATCCCACTTACATGTAGGGCTTATATCAGGAGTCTGCAACCTTAAGCACTCAAAGAGCCACTTTGGCCCATTTCCCGCAGAAGACAAAACATGGGGAGCCACAAAACCTGGGTTGGCGTGACCAACTCAATGTCGCTCACTCCCACCCAGTCACATTACACCCCTCCCACCATGCCTACCCAGGTTTTGTGGCT
>JANHZT010002920.1:211561-224015 GCA_032468215.1 Stegonotus admiraltiensis | reverse complement strand
CGTGGCTCAGCTGGGCATGTGGGGCGGGGGCAGGGATTTTTGCTACCGGTTCTCCGAACTGCCCGCCACCATCGCTACCTACTCGGCCGAACCAGTCCGAACCGGGAGCATTTCACCCCTGACACAAAACCAACAGGAAAATCTGGGAGCTGAGGAAGATATTGGTTCTTCTCAAAACACAAATTTATTTATTATTTATTTATTAGTCCAATTTATATGCCGCAAATCAGGAGTTGCTTCCAGATCTCTGTTCTGGTCCACCACCAGCCTGCGTAGCTGGCAGTGGAGTCGGACAGTGAGGAGACTGGGGAGGACCATGGGCCAGTCCTTGAGTCAGGGGAAGGCCCAGATGAGGGCTCTGCGTCAGAGGCAGAGATGGGGCCAGGGCCATCTGGGAGTGATGCGTGGACATTAGAGCCTCCAGAGTCGGACAGCAGAGAGGCAAAGGAACAGGAGGAGCCTGTTCCTAGTGCATGCATGCACAGAGCTGCCAGAAGGCAAGAGCAGCTAAAGCAAAAGGAACAACTTAGGAGTAAGGCCAGGAGATGATTGGCCCCTCCCATAAGGCTTAAAAGAGCAGCAAAGGCTCTTGGGATCTTTGTAGGAAGGCAACGTTGCTAAATCTGTTTCCAGTCGGTTTCTCTTGTTTCTGAACTTTGTGGGGCTTTGGCAAGAAAAGCCTTTGGCAGGGTGCGAAAGAAGATAAAGGTTTGTGATAAGCCCGAAGGACTTTTTCTGAAGGACTTGTTTTGGAATTAATTTGGACTAAGATGGGAATGAAGTAATTCTCAGCTGTTATAATAAAATAGTTTCGTTTGGGACTAATTGTGTCTTGTATGACTAAGTGAGCCTAGGTCGCAACAGTCTCCCACAAGCAAAGCACTGCTAGTTTACTGATTACATTCAACTTAGAAGAAGATGATGTTTCCTTGGGGATGTCTATTTCCGTGGAGTCATTGCATAGGAGAATTGGTAGGAGAATTGGGTTTAAAGAATTCACGTTGCTAGATGCTTTCTTAGCCATTTTATATCAAAATATGACACATTTGCCAGAACTATGATTTATTGAAAGGCGTCTTGAGCAATGGTCAATAAGAAAGTATAAAATTTAGTATAAAATAAATATCAACAAGTGAGTAATTATCTATTATCCTAATTTGGTAATATAGTTTCACTCTTTACAACCTTTTTTTTATGAACAGGTACCTGACCAAAAGTATTAGCTTATTTCAGGTACTGATCCATGTTAAGAAATCTAATCTGAAAGGTGTTTGGAAATTATAGTTTATCTGAGTAGAAATTCAGAAATGTATGGAAACTATTACTATCCAGCTTTACCAATTATATAAATCCCTTTTATAAAGTAGTCTAAACTGCTTTAAGAAAGTGTTCCTTTTTGCAGACTAGAAAATTGGAAAATAATAGTAAAGTTCAGATGTATCTTTCCTGTTGAGATTTTGATTGGGATATTAGCATTGAGTGGAAATGCATTTGATAAGACTTTCACACTATCTTTTCCTGTTCTATATAGTCTGTGCAGGGATGTGTCAGATTGTTTGCTTCCTTAACCTTTCCCCAGAAAGTATCAACCTTGCTAGTTTTTAAAACCTTTTTCTTTTTTGGATTAATTTGATTTAATTTTTCAGTAATAGTCCTTCTCTCCAGTTGGAATTTGATTTGTGCAGAGAATTAGATTTTGCCTGACTTTGGCTTCATTTTTCCATTGCTATTTTCCTAAGATTGTGGAATAGCATAAAAAACTATGATGGGTGATTTTTCAGTCAGCAGTTTGCCAATTTTTATTAGCAAATAAAGCAATACACTGCTGACACAAAATTAACCTCCATGTTTATATTTTCATTTAGAGCAAATTTACTGTTCTGTGTTAATACAAATATTTTCCTTTCAAAACCATTTTTATTAGCTCTGGATTCACTTTTCACAGCAAACAATGCTTATTTCCCATTGTAGGAAGAAAACCATAGCTATAGTGGTCAGAATTCAAGAATCTGGTAGCATCCTTGCTGATTAACAAATTTAATACAAAGACATAAACTCTTATAAGTTGCAGTTTACTTTTGAGAGATGTATGTGCACAAAACTTGGCTTTGAATAAAATTTATTAATCAGGAAAGATGCTATCGGACTCTGATTTTATATTTCATTTCCAAAGCTATAGGTTACAATGAGTTGTACAAAAATAAAAGCAGGAAATATCTATCTATGAATCTATTGATTCTATCCAGCGGTGAAATGCACTTACCTTTGCTACCGGTTCAGAAATGTGAGCACACACTACGCTTGCGTGCCCCTCTTCTGCAGATGCACAGAGGGTCAAAAACGGGATGTAATGACGTCCCTGCAGGTGGGTGGAAACTACCGCCACTGGCCGTACCGGTTCGCGCAAGCTGGATAGATCCAGCTGGATTTCACCGCTGAGTCTATCTCTATGTGCTTGTCTGTCTCTGAGACTAAAGACAACACTTCCAGGTTGCTGCTTTGAAAACTATATATGCCACGACTATGTAGTCATCAGGCATCGAGTCCTACTCAGGAGACTATTTTACAATTTACTTTACATTATAAAATTTTCTTGAGCCTTGGTGGCTCAGTTGACTAAGTGCTACTGTTAAAAGTAGTATTTAGCTTCCAGCTGCCTGCAATTACTGCGAATTCAATTCTCACCAGGCTCAAGGTTGACTCAGCCTTCCATCCTTTCAAAGGTAGGTAAAATGAGGACCCGGTTTGTGGGGGCAACAAGCTGACTTGGTATAAAATATACAAAAGTATGAAGGCTATTGCTTAATGCGTTGTAAGCCACCCTGAGTCTCCAGAAAAGGGCGGCATATAAATCTAAAATAAATAAATTGATACTGATTTTTGGTGTACAACTTTTATTGATATTATCAGTATTATTTAATACTCCAATATTTTCAAAATAAATTTAGTATACTAAATACATAGTATATTTAAATAAATAAAAATATTGGAAATGGAGTAGTTAGCTCTATGGGCCATTGGCGATGGTCTGTTAATAAGATTTAACATATTTTTGCAGTATTTGTGTAATGTGTTGTAGTTTAAAGTGATGTTTAAATACAGAAACTCAATGGGGATTACATCTCAGTTTCGTCAATGTTGCAGAATTATGAAAATTTAAAAACTGGGATAGAACCATTTGCAATGTTTTGAGCTTACATTATTATATTAATGCAATTATAATTTTAAAAATTCTATACTGAAATAACTTACATGGAATTTTCAGAGATCTGCTAGTAAGCAGAGAAACCTGTCTTGTTCTTACTCTTTTTTTTCATAATCTTGGAAGCATTTACATCTTTAAAGGTTTGACCTAAGTGATACGCAGTCCTCATTATATTCTAGATGGATAAAACCACATGGTGGCAGTCTTGAAAGAAGAATTCATTTGCTCTGGGCTCTAACCTTCCCCTCTTATCTTTTCATAGTCTTTTTTTATCATTAGTATTTAAATGCAATAACATCTTCTAGTACAGAACTTAGTATTTGCCCCCAAGCAAACAAATGGAATTCTTTTTTTTTTACAAAAATCTCCAAATATTGGGTGATTTTTGTAAAAAAAAAAAGTACTTCTCAGCTGAGTAGTACAGCTAAATCCATAGGGCAGAAGTAGATATGCTAGTATTCCTTAATGGATGATGAGTTTGCTGATACCTGTCCTTAGCTATGCTGTTTGGGAATTGTAATCCAGCATCTCTATGCTGTATTATCTCCTACCAAGTAGGCTAGCCTGTTGACTTTTTAAAAGATATGGCACTTTAGCATGCCTTAATACAATTAATTTTGGCTTGGAGTTGCGTCATTGTCTCCTGTAACTATGGCAGATTTCTGTTATAAGATTAGTGTTCCTTCTTAGAGTCCTAAATATAACTAAACACCTGAAGTGATTTTAATATTTATTTTCCAATTTCAGGAAGGACAGGTCCACCATCATCTACAGCTGTAGCTGGTGCCTGTCAACCTGGCATCACCAAGACAACGTCTGTTCTTCAAGATGGTGTCATTGTCACAACTGCAGCTGGAACGCCACTACATAGCCAACTCCCTCTTGGGAATGACTTTCCTTTTGTTGGTCCTGAGCACACTCTGCATTTTCCACAGAACAGCGCTTCAAGCAACAGTCTTCCGCACTCTTTGAATCCTAACCTCTTTAGTTCGCTACCTATCTCTTTGCCAGTCAATCAGCAACATCTCCTAAACCAGAATCTATTAAATATACTTCAGCCTTCAACAGGAGAAGGCAAGTCTGAGGTCAACCTCAATCCTTTAGGTTTTCTCAACCCAAATGTAAATGCCGCTTTAGCTTTGCTCTCCAGTGAAGTGGATGGGCAGGTGCTGCAACCTGTCCATGTTCAGCTGCTAGCAGCTCTTCTTCAAAACCAAGCCCAAACATCTGCCATGTTCCCTTTAGCATCTTTCAATCTGTCCATCTCAGATCTGTTACAGCAACAGCAAAACAGTACTGTGCCCTCAGTAACACAGATGACAGCCCCACTACCAGATCAATTGCTTAGCAGTCAGTCAGATACCAACAGAGCTGAGACCCTGTTAACCAACCCCCTGGGAAACTCTTTCCCAAGCTTTTCAAGCACAGACACTGCTTCAAATCCCCTGCTCCTCCCAGCTGTCACTGGGGCCTCAGGATTCATGACCTTGAATCCCCAGCTGTTGGGAGGTGTTCTGAACTCTACATCGGGCAGCACTGCTAACCATCCAGAGGTTTCCATAGCAATCTCCTCCCAGGCTACCACTGGCACAGCCACTACATCATCAGCAGTGGCAGCACTGTCTGTCTCAACCCTTGGTGGGACAGCAGTGATGTCAATGGCAGAAACATTGCTGAGCATATCTAATAATGCTGGGAATACATCTGGTCCAGCTAAACTCAACAATAACTCTGTGGTGCCACAGCTACTTAACCCTCTACTGGGGACAGGTCTACTTGGTAAGTTAAAATATTTTCATAGATTTTGAAAAGAAAAAGCGGTGGTGGGGGGAGCTTCTATTTTCTACTTTTTTAAGGAGAACAAAAAATTCCACTTCATTGCATTTTTTTTCCCTAAAAGGTTTATGCTGTGTGAATCTGTTTGACTATTCCAGTGAAAGAGCAAAAATAAAATTTAGAACAAATGTTAAATAGCATTTTAAAACCTTTTGTTTAGAAAGTCTGATGTTGTCTCAATTCAGTCAGCCAATTGGAGTGGATTTTATTTATTTTTTTTCAAAATTCATACTGCACAGTTGCTTCTTTGGGATGCAGCATTTTATTTAAAATATCTAAGGCATCACAGGGTTGTGTGAGTAGCTGTGCAATGGATGAAAAAAAAAATTCCATGTCCATAGAATTTAAAATATGCCAATGTAGCTAATCCCTAAATTCCATTGCAGCAATATATAAAGATTCAAGGTAACAGGCTACCTTTCAGCTTACGTTTGTGCTGTCATGCTTTGAGGGTTTTCATTTCTAATATAGCATAGAAACTACCAGTTTCTAAATAATCTGATTTCCAATTCACATATTTAAGGCTGCAGTCATGCATACATTCAATAGAATGTATGTCTCAGTAAACATTAAACTATTATATTATAACTCTGGGAGAGTATTGTACTCTTCCAATGAATTCAGGAACATGATTTGTATATAAGGATTTTCACATTTATTAGAATACAGTTATACAATGGACAATTTAATTGTATGAACCTGGCTAAGAATCTGCCAAATTCTTGAATTTCCTTTAGGAATATTCCTGAATATTTTGTGTCTGTGCATGTTGAGCTGTTGGATTTCATAAATAAACCATAGGAAAGGAGTTAGATAAAGCAGCATTTCAGTAAACAGAGGTCTAAATTACTAATAACTCATAATAAAAAAAATGAATTAGTTTCAGAAAATATAAATACCAGACTATTTATATTAACTATAATCTGTATAGTCTTTCATTCTGCAATCTTATTATTATGCTACAATTCCAAGTCCTTCCGCTCCGCCCTTCATCTCTCTCACAAAGCCAGTTCTGTTTTGTAAAAGCTTTCGATCCAGCTCTTAAGAGCCTGCTTAAATATGTATGCGTTAAATATATATGTAAATAAAACCTCTGGCTTTTGTAGGCTATTTTTCATGATTTTTAGCAAACTCAAAGAAATATTAAAGTAGATGTATAGATATAATAGATGCAGATATATAGATATAGATACACACATATATAAAAATTTATTACAAAGAGAGAACTATAAGTTCACATTGTGGAATATTTTTAAAAAATATTATTAAAGTTATTAGCAATTAAAGTAACAGATTTCTTAATGAATTTGTGAACAAGTTTCATAAATTAGATATCATTAGACATTTTATACCTTCACAGAGCATAGAAAATGGGTAAGGATAATATTTAGCTTGAACAAGCTGTAGTACCTCCTTTGCACAAAGCATTTAAACTATACTGGATGGCTTCAAACATCACACTAAGCCAAAAACACAAAGGGAAAAAAACCCCACATTATGCTTAGCAAGCTTATATGTTACTATATATAAATTCATCGAAAGGAGAAACGAGAGTTAGAATTTATAGTAGACAGATGTCAGGTGGCTGTAATAGGAAAAAGAAAATTCTATAACCACCAAAGTCCAGTAAAAAGCTGCAAGGAAAAATATTTCATTCTGTGTCTTTGCTGCTAAATGGAAAAAACATGGCTTGGACAACACATATGCTTATTCTAGGGAGAATTACTGAATTAAGTATTCATGTGTTTGGAATTGCAGGTGATGTGTCCTCGATAAACACTACTCTTAATAACCATCAGCTCACTCATCTACAGTCATTGTTCAACAACAATCAGATGTTTCCATCAAATCAACAACAGCAGCTTCTCCAAGGTTATCAGAATCTCCAAGGCTTCCAAGGACAGCTTCCCATTCCTGGACCACCTAACAACCCAAATCCTATGGCTTGTCTGTTCCAGAATTTTCAGGTAGAAGTTGGCTTGTTTCTCAGGGATTCATGAAAAGAATAATACAAACGGCTATTACGTTTTAATATTTACAGGGATTTTATCATAAAGCAAATCTATGGGTTCCTTTTTATCATATCATGCCACTATGCATGGTTCTGAAAATGTTTGACTGTGAGCATGTCTATTTTAGGCGTTAAAGTGAAAGCAATGTCATTGTTTTTTAAAATGGAGAAATGAAATTGAATAAATGTGGAAATCTAGTAGTATAATCATTATATTTCAGTGTGAGAGTTGTAAATGCATGTTTACAGATATCTTGCTCACTGAGACAACATTATCATCCTCTGAGTTGAAAAATTAAGCCAGTTTTACACATCATTTGTATTTCTTCTTTTATGAAAGTATTGCAGAATTGAAAACCTAGGAAAGAATTAATAAAGACAATGACAAGAAAAGCTTTGTTCTGCATGATGAATAGAATACTAGAATATTATTTTACTAGTTTGCAAAAAATCTTTGCTTTCCATCTACTTTTATTCCCAGCTGCTTTTTAATACATTTGTTTCATTATATATGAATTATGCATATATCTAAACTAGTCATTGTTTATTTATTAACAACATATTTCTGAGCTAAATTCAGTGTTCCAGGCTTAAGCTTTAAACTCTTAACTATTTAGAACTTATATTTTGGAAGGAACTCCTAAATTTCTTTGAAGATAGTGAAAACTTATGACTCGTCTCAAAAACCACAGTCCCAAAATTTATATTATTAAATAACATAATACCTTTTCAAACTGGGCACTGCGGTCTACTTTTATTTAGCTTGTTCAGTTTCCTTTTTTAAACTCTCTTTTTTGATAACAACAGTAAAAGGCAATTTATAAATAATGTCAATGAATACATAAATAGATCTTGACGATAGAAGAAAGCTTCCATCTTATTCTGTTTCTTTCTCTCTCTCTCTGTCTCTGTCTCTCTCTCTCCTCTCTCTGCACGCATGCAAACACATACACATATATATACACACACAAGTTCAGCTGACAAACAAATGATAAAATATTCAAAAGAAAGCTTTGGGTTGAAAAGAAGCAATTCTGAAACTTTTGTTTGAGGACACATATTTTTATATTACTGAAGAAAAAATGTAAACCACAGCTGAGAGAATGCGGTTGGTATAAATAATACTGGATAGCCTTTTTTTTTTCCTGAAAAAATTTTTGCTTCCTGAAAAGTTTTGCTTCCTGAAAAAATTCTGGTGGTTATGATAGACAAATTGAACACAAGTATAATTTCAGAATGACTGTAGAAATATTACATTAACTTTTAATAACCATAATGTATTTAAACACATAAACCGAGTGACCCGCTCTCTTCTTAATCAGAGAGCAAAGGAGGACCCCTTGCAGGGCAGTGCTGAGGATTTTGTCCAATTTCTGCAAGACAAAATTGCTCAGATCCAGACGGGTTTAGACTCTGACTGGGCAGGGTCTGACGAGGAGATGGGAGCAAGTCTTGAAGGTAACATCTGGGTTGACTTTGACCCTGTATCCGTAGATGAAGTGGACAGGATTGTTGGTAAATTGGGGGCCTCCACGTGTTTGTTCGACCCGTGTCCCTCCTGGCTTGTTGCGGCAATCAGAGAGGTGACTGGAGACTGGATCCAGGTGATTGTCAATGCTTTGTTGAGGGATGGGGTCTTCCCCGCCACCCTTAAGGAGGCGGTGGTTTGACCCCTTCTCAAGAAGCCGGCCCTGGATCCGGCCTCCTTGAACAACTTTCGTCCTGTCTCCAACCTTCGCTTTATAGTGAAGGTTGTTGAGTCCGTGGTGGCACACCAACTTCCACAATTCCTGGAGGAAACGGATTATCTAGACCCATACCAATTGGGCTTCAGGCGCAGACACAGCACGGAAATGGCATTGGTCATCCTGGTGAACGATCTCTGGTGGGCCTGGGATGGGGGTTATTCCTCCATCCTGGTCCTACTTGACCTCTCAGTGGCTTTTGATACCATCGACCATGGTATGTGACGACTCGGGGGTTGGGGGTGGGGGGCACTGTCTTGCAGTGGTTCTTCTCCTACCTCTTGGGTCGCACGCATTTTGGGCAGGGGGACAGAGATCCTCCCTGAAGCCCCTCACTTGCGGGATGCCTCAGGGGTAGGTTCTCTCCCCCTTGCTCTTTAATATCTATATGAAGCCGCTGGGTGAGATCATTCGCAGTTTCAGGGTGAGGTATTATCAGTATGTTGATGATACCCAGCTTTACATCTCCACCCCGGACCAACCCGGGGATGCCCTTTCCATGATATCTAAGTGCCTGGAGGCGGTACGAGTCTGGATGGGTAGGAACAGACTCAGACTCAACCCCTCCAAGACGGAGTGGCTGTGGATGCCGGCATCTCGTGATCTAGTGGCCCCATCACTCCTGATGGGAGGGGAGTTGCTTACTCCCTCTGAAAGGGCTCGCAATCTTGGCGTCCTCCTGGATTCGCGGCTGTCTTTAGTGGACCATCTGACGGCCGTGACCAGGGGGGCTTTTGCACAGGTTCGACTGGTGCACCAGTTGCGCCCTTTCCTAGACAGGGATGCCCTCCGTACAGTCACCCATGCTCTCATTATCTCTCGTTTGGACTACTGCAATGCCCTCTACATGGGACTGCCCTTGGAGTGCACCCGGAGGCTCCAGCTGGTCCAGAATGCGGCCGTGCGGGTTGTTACGGGAGCTTCCCGTTACTCCTGTGTTACACCTCTCCTGCGCGAGCTGCACTGGTTACCGGTGGTCCTTTGGATCCGCTTAAAGGTGCTGGTACTCACCTATAAAGCCCTACATGGCATGGGTCCGGGGTACCTGCAGGACCACCTTCTGCTGGCCTCCCACCACCCAGTGCGCTCCCATAGGACTGCCCTCCTCCAGGTGCCATCGGCCGGACAATGTCGGCTGGTGGCACTCAGGATGAGGGAATTCTCTGTGGGTGCACCGACCCTCTGGAATAGGGTCCGTAACAGCCCCCGACCTCCGCTCCTTCCGCTGTGACTTGAAGACATGGCTTTTCCAACAAATTTGCTGATCTGATGGGAGTTTTTTTAGTTTAACTTTTTGGGAGACTTTAATTGATTATCTTAGTAGCTATTGTATTGTTTTTATTGTTTTAATCTTTGTGAGCTTCCCCGAGTCCTTCGGGAGAAGGGCAGCATATAAGTATAAATAAATAAATAAAAAATAAAACTATGGCTAGAAAAGTCATAAAATGGGGCAAGCTCACCTAACAAATGTTTCATTTAGCAATATAAATTTTGGCCTCAATTGTGGTCATAACTCGAGGAGTACCTATATTTGCTACTTTGAATTATTTATAAAATAATAAAGGTGGTAAATAAAGAAGTAAATAAATAAATGTTTGAAATGAAATAAGTAAATAAATAAATAAATACCTATATGTGTTGAAACAGTCAAAAATATCAGTGGGATATACCATATTTTTCAGACTATAAGACGCACCAAGATTTCAAAGAGGAATACAAAGAGAAAAAAACAGTTTTTGCCCTCCTCTGCATCCAGAAGCACTCTGCAGGCCTCCAAAACCTTCTGTGCATCCCGCTTTTGTGAAAAATGGGACTGTTTTTGGCAAAAATGGGATGCACAGGGCGGAGTTGCGGGATGCCAAAAATGGCTGTATTCGGTGTATAGGATGCATCAACATTTCCACCCTCTTTTAGGTGGGAAAAAAGTCCTATATATCTTATATGTGTCTTATACTCCGAAAAGTACGGTACTTTTTCCACACAACTCTATGTAAGGCTCTTAGAATATCCTAAAAAGTGTATGTGTACTCTTGTTTGTGGATGAGAACCAACCTGTTTTCCAAAAAGGATCATCTTCAGAACCTAGTAAGACCCACAGAGAAGGAATATTCTTTGTTTCTCAGCCTCGGACCTCCCTTCCCTTGCTTTCCTCCCTTCCCCAAATTTCTATGGAACAAGTGCTGAAAATGACTTAGCTTCTTAATTCTTACCATGACTGACATAGTAAAAACTAAGCTAATCTTAAAAAATAAAAACAAGTCAACTGGTTCATGTATTCTTGGCAACAATGGAGAAGAGGTTGGCAATTGTTTTCTGAAATTCTTTTTCCCTCTTCCAACTTTAGTATCCAACTTTTTGGTTTCTTGATGGTCTCCTATCTAAATATTAAGCAGATCTGATGATTAACATTTCAAAGGTCAGCCAGGGGATGTTGTCTGCTAAGTTTCTTAGATAATAAACCTAAACAAGTCAAAAAACCCAGCACCCATCTCTTCCCCAAATCCAGATGGAAAATCACACCAAACACACCCCTTTTGCATCATCACAACCTCTGTAAACAGATAAAGTACTCACAGCAAAATCTCCTCTGCCAGACATCCTTGAGGAAACGTTGATTATAGGTTGTGTGCCAAAGCCGAGTCTTGACATGGAAAGCTGGTTCTGGGCCTAAGTCCAATCTCAAATTATATGCTGCCTGTGATGCCCTTAGGTACCATTTTAAAGCTTCCTGTGCAAGTTAACAATATTAAACCTTCTCCTGAAAGAGGTGATGGCATCCTCCTGACTGGGGTGTAGCTCTGGAGCCAGCATTTATTGTCTAGGTAGTGTTGGGGAAGGTTTTGTGTTCAGTCAGTGGTTAGTCCTTCTGGAGAGAAGCTGCTTGAAAGACAATTGTTGGCTATGCGCTTTAACTTCTAACTCCGCAAGTTGCAAACAAGGCAGTCCAAAAATGCCTCTCTGGATCATTTCAAGCTCTCGGGGAAACATGAATGCGCTTATTAGAATTGTTTCTGAATGAGCCAATCGAGATGGCCTGGCCGCGAGGGTACAGGCAGTGTTTTCCTCCTTTCTCTCCTCCACCCTCCTCACACCAAAGGGAGGAGGGGAGAGTGAGGCAGAAGATATAAGCTCAAACAAAGCGAAGCTGTGTCTCTGAATCGCTCACATGCCCTGGATAAGTAAAGCTTGACCCTGAAAGTGAGAGGGTGAAAGAGAGAGAGAGAGAGAGAAAGAAGTGGAATTATGATCCTAACAATGGAAACGGGTAAGATTTTTACCGGGTGGGGGAAATACAAGCAAATGTGCTCATTTCAATTGCTCTCTAAAGGAAATCTGTGCCTACACCCTAATTAGTGTGTGATTGGCTTAAAGAGTATCTGTGGAGTATGTCATGTGAAATCCTTGTGGGGGACCTTCATCCCTGCAATATGCCATTTTTAATGGAGCTAGAAGTGAGATAGGAGGTATTGGCAGACAGGCAGAAGCAATCTCTCAGATCAAGCCGTGGCTCTGATTTATTTCACAGAGAGTCATCTGTGCTAAGCATTGAGAAATTCCAAAGAAGCAGTGTGTGGCATAAGGGAAATTTTAACAGCACGCTGTGAAGTCTGGTGGATGTTGCAAACCCCATGATATAGGTTATTGGGTCCCTTTTTG
>JANHZT010002920.1:182679-200729 GCA_032468215.1 Stegonotus admiraltiensis | reverse complement strand
ATCTGAGCGATTTTATCTGACAGAAACTGTACAAATTCCTCAGCTCTACCCTGCAAGGGCTCCTCCGTTCCCCCAACCTTAAGGAGGGAGGGAGTTACCCTAAATAGGGCGGCTGGGTGAGAATCAGTGGATGCAATAAGTGCGGAAAAATGTGAACATTTTGCTGCCTATATCACCACTAAGTAAGTCCTAACAAAGGCTCTTAAAAGCGTTCAGTCGGATTTGGATTTACTGGTCCTCCAGCATTGCTCTAGACGTCTCTTCTGGCGCTTCATCTCCTGAAGCGCCTCAGTAAACCAGGGAGCTTTCCTGGATCTGCTGCCATTGAGAGGCCGCAAAGGCGCAATCTGGTCCAATGCCCCAGACGCCACCTTATGCCAGGCAGCCACTAGGGTCTCAGCCGGACTGTGGACAAGGGAGTCAGGTATCTCCCCAAGCTCCTTTTGTTCTATTGTTGATATATAATAAGACTCCAAGGACACAAACTTCTGTTTCCCCCATAATTTTACTGCACTTGAATCCTATATTTCGAGATTCTCAGATCCCATAATTTTATCAGCGCATCTCCAATTATTTTACTATTTTTTATAAAAATCTGTACATCTATAATTTTAGACTGTATATATAAAATTTCTTTTTAAATATAATATTTAAAAAGCTCTAACCACTTTCAAATTTATGCCTTTTCTTTCTTTCAAATCTTTAAGTCATTAATTATTTTTCCTAATAATATTCTTAATTCCTTTCATTTCCTACAAAGCTTTCTTCAAATATACCTTGCTGGTTTTGATCAGTTATTAACATTCTACTGATACATCAATATGTGTCAGATATATACATGTGGATGTGTGTGGATGAATGGATGGATAGATGATAGATTAGATAGATAGATAGATAGATAGATAGATAGATAGATAGATAGATAGATAGATAGATGACAGACATTGCCTTCACTTGTGGGAACCAGCAGGTAGCATTGGAAATCACAATCACAGGATGGCAACTCAATGCAGCATAATCCCAAGCCAGGTTACAAACACCAAATTGCAATCACATGGGACACTGTCCTTGCTAGGACACTGCAATGGTCAGAACTCCAAGGACCAGTTGTACAGTAAGTAGCAATTGTGCAGTGCCGTCAACAGTTCTTGAATGAATGGTCATAATCTGAAGACTACCTAGATATCTTTGTGTGTGTGCACATTAAACTGAAAATATATGAATGTTAACTTGAAGTTGCAATATATATTTTTTAAAAGTATATTCTACTGAAAAGCTACAGCATTATTGTAAATTATTCCTCTATTTTCATCTTAGAAGCGGGAAGCTAAATAACCATTTAGAAGCTGCTATCCATGAGGCCATGAGTGAACTTGACAAAATGTCTGGGAATGTAAGTACCTAATAGTTAATTTGGGGAGAGGGGTGTGTGACAGCAGAGGGAGGAGAAATAGGGAGGACTCCCCAAGCCCAATATTTGTGAAGAAGCAGATAACTGGAGCAGAAGCACAGAAGAAAGGGAAGGTTTACAGAAAATAAATTCTTTGCATGGTTTAAGATAATGAGTTGACCATAATATTCCAAAATATACATTCCCAATAAATTAATTAGGTAGATCTAAATATATTCTCAGATCTAAAATAGAAGTAATTAAGTTGGCTCAAATTGGTTCTCTAGACACTGTATCTTGTCCCAGTGACTTCAACAAGTGACTTCTTCCACCTCTATTCATAGTTGGTAACCTGTCCCAGTGTGCCATATCATTATACTCGCTGTTTCTGATTATCAGAGAGATGTGTTGTAAGGAACGAACCTGGTGAGGCAAGAACCTCCAGACTAAGGGAGAATTTTTATGCCAACATACCTCAGGTGCCTCTCAAGGTCAGCCAAAAGTTGACCAAATATCCATTGACTTTCAAGGCAGTGGGAAGAGACTTAGAATATATAACATGAACCATAGGTATAGGTTTCACTCTGATATACTGAAACAGGAAGCTCTTCTATATGTTTGTACCTTCATTCTATGCTATAACAATACTGATCTAGCTGAGTC
Source organism: Stegonotus admiraltiensis (assembly GCA_032468215.1). NCBI lineage: Eukaryota > Metazoa > Chordata > Lepidosauria > Squamata > Colubridae > Stegonotus > Stegonotus admiraltiensis. The sequence continues at coordinate 198,676 of JANHZT010002920.1, read as the reverse complement.
AAATATCTCTACAGATAATATATGTTATCTAATATATAAAATGTTTAAAATACTATCTAATATTTCATTACTGTTAATGAGGAGCAGGGTCGCTTGCCTGGTTAGGATACTGGGTTGACAAGCAGGAAGCCCATGTTTGAGACCCAGTTGCTGCAATGGGACAGAGTGAGCTCCTATCAATTGCTCCAGATCCTGCTGACCTAGCAGTTCGAAAGCGTGCGTTCATAAAATGATAGATAGGTACACCTTCTGTAGGCACGTTAATGGGGACATGAAAGGAGGCCCCAACTGGGCACCCCACAGGCAATGGTGATGTCACAGCTAATCCTTTCAACCTGGAAGCAACTTGGTGCTTTCGACTCAAGTGCGATGCAATTACTGTTAATCCTTAAAGTCTTCGTTTTTGTTTTCCCTAGGTGCATCAGATTCCACAGGGAGACAGACAGCTGAAGCCTCCAAAACCCAAGAGGAGGAAGATCTCTAGATAACATTGAATGTCTTTGTTACTGATCTGGCTCTTACATAACATGCACATAATTTTCATATATATAGATATATATGTATATATATATAATCACCACAAGGTGCTAAACAAAACAGTGGTACAGTATTCTTATTGATAAAGAGGGAGAAGTAAATCCAGATCGTCTAAAGATTGAAGAGTGTCTATAAATCCTTTTTTTCTATAATACTAAAATTGTGATTATAAAATTATAGTCCAAATGTTTCTGCAAAATTTTCATTATGTACATAGATAAAACAGAATTTCATGACGATATCTGAAATGTAAATAGTGTACTATTGTCATGTACAAGCATACCTAATGCACACTTTATCTTTTATTGTACAAAAGAATAGTGTACAAAATTCTTTGGTTTCTATTGAGTACACATACAAGAGACTACCAATGTAAAGTGATAAATAAAAATACAGCCTAAATGCTTTTATATAATAATGTAAAAAAATTGCTGTTTTTGTATTTAACAGCAGTGAAAAGGCATGATTATGTAATCCCCTAATTATGACATAACACTTTTTGCCACTGAGTGTTCATTTATAGTGTCTGTTTGGAATGAACCTGGCCTGGAAGTACTGTACTCCATTTTGGGTCCCTGTAGGAGAGTGAAACCTTGCAGATTCCTAATGGGATGTGGGATCATAGGTCAAATTAAGATATCAATAGCTGCAACTACCGGTTGTGTGTTATTTTAAAAATTGAGTTTTAAATTATAGTATTGTAGATTTTTTTAATTAAAAATATTTAGATAGACTATTTGAGTCAGCTTTAACAGAATTTCCTAGCTACCCGCTTTGAAATCAGAAACATATCAGCATTCATTTTTACTTCCTTTTTTTTCCAAAGCTTTTAACAAAGCCTAAAGAAGCTATTCCAATTTATTTAAGCAAAGAACACAATTCCTATTAAAGTATGAGAGCAATAGCCCAACTGAAGGATTCATTGTTGTTGCTAATTGTTAGCAGTAAGATTACAATTTAGCAAAAACGTGTTCCTAAATTAACAAAGGGATTCAGTGACCAGTTGTCCTTGGATATTTTTACTGTATTCAGTGGACTGGATGAGTGTAAGCAGTTACTGAATTCCCCTGCCTGCCAATACCAACAGCATTTTCCTTATTAATACTAAAGGTTAAAGGTGACTTGCTAAACTATTAGCAGCATGGCCAGGATCCAAAGGACTCCACAGCTAGTTCAGTGCACCTATAAGATTTTTCAAAGTATCTTTTGAACAAAATCTCCTTTTTCCCAGTTTGGAGATTACCAGCGTTCTTGAACCATTGGCAACTTTCAAAACAATTCTTTCCAATACGGTGGAGTTCTTGTTTGAGAAAGGTAGCAATTAGTTAAAGCCCGGTTGATACATATCCAAGTCTTTGGATGGACCTAATGTAGTTCTTTGGATCCCAGCCAGTGATTTTATCAGTATTATGTAACATATCAGATTTATTTTATTTAATAAGAATTATTTATACCATTAACAGATTCGTATATATAAATATATAAATATATCTTTATATATATTTATATTAATGTGGCAGAAATGTGCAGGTTGAATCTATTAACCAGATTATTTATGTTATGTTAAGTTTGAAAGAAATGTGAAGCATATATGTTAGAATATGATAGTACACTACAGATACATGAACCTGAAGCTGTGAGGTTTCTCAAAATACCCATTGTATACCTTTGAAAGAAATTATAATGCAGTGTCATTTTTAATATGGGTGCTGCATATAATGGCAGTGGCCTTCCCCCCTTTTCCAAGTATCCCAATTCACTATGCCTAGGCCCAAGACGGAGTCTCCTGAGGACTACCTGCTACCTCTTCATCTAGGAGCCACCATTGTATCTCATCCTGGAACGTCATTCCTTAAAATGGCCTAGTTACCTCTCCTAGCAAAGATTACTGGTAATCAGCAGTATCCAAGGCTGATGACAATAAGTCTATAACCAAAATGTAGTGCTTATATGAAGAGGACTTATCACCTGCCTAAGTTCATGTTCTCTGGGCCCCACTCCACTTTCCATGTGAAATGAGTCCCAGAGGACAACAGCTTTCGAGAAACACTTCTCCCCATGCCCCAGTCAGCTCTCCTTCCCAATGCACATAACTCTAGCATGGGGCTAGATCACCTACTCTCATCTGGACAGCTCTTATTCCTTTGTCCACACCCCAGTCTGAGGGAATGCAGTTAACCACACTAAGCTACAGTGACCTGGAGACAGGAATCCTTCCACTTTCTACCTGATGGGTAGGTTCATTGTGTCTTCTATGTGATGGCAGGGTAGTCTCCACAATCCTACATGAAAGCTCATTTGAAATGATACTTTGTGTAGATCAGTTAGCACTCTTTTATTTTTTTTGTTACAAGTTGATGTGTTTGTTATGTTTAAAGAGTTAATGTTGTCCATTTTTCGTACCAACCGGCTTTCTTCTCGTGTCTAAACAGATGTTTCTATTCATGAATACTCATGGGTGTGTGTATGGGTGGATGTGTGTTTATATTTAGTAGTTTTTTAAAGATTTTTTTTTGTCCCTTAAAACTGAATTTGTATTGACCAACCCTTCTTTTGACATTTTTAACTAATTAGGTTTGTACTCTTTTCTCACCAATGTATACTTTACATTAGTAGACTATGTAAAGTATTTTTGTGCACTCGATTTCATTGGTTAATATTGGCATTGATGTGGGTGCTAGGAATAGTTTGTTTCAGTCCATACAGATTTTTCCCTCCTTTTTAGAGTTTTTATGGTTTTATGTAAGCAGTTGATGTAAATATTGTGAGCATTACAGGTCATGCAGTGTTGTAACATTTTTAAAAATGTTGCACATACTTTACAATTAAAAAGCTGGTCGCTCGTACTTGAATTTGCCCATAGAGCCATTTCTTTCTCTTTGCATTAATGCATAAATGACTTCTTTTTTAAAAAAAACAAACAAAACAAAACTCAAGGCCCAACCCTATGTTTTTGTTGTTGTTATTGTTTAACAAATCTATATTTTTCTAACAGAAGATTTTAACATTTAAAATGTTTTGCCACCTTTCTAATTTATAATAATAAGCTCCTATATTTAGAGAATTGGGGGGGGGATACCTTCATTTGCAAAGGTAGAAGAACTGATTCTGTAACTTGGCACGATGACAGAAATGAGAAGCAGAACCAGTAAAATTGGGCCCCATAAGATGACTAGCCTCTCATTAGCTCAATTAGTGGATGTTTGTGTGGTGTTTTGAGGATATAAAGTGGTAACTATCCTCATGTGTCTATTTATTTATTTATTCTTGGTCAATTGTGATAAAAATTATATAAAATCAAAGAAATTATTCTTTCTATCATGGAGATTTATGAACACCATTTCTGTTTATGAAGAAGTTTTAATTCCTCTAGCCAATTATTTAGGCTGGCAAGTGTTGCTGGCATTAGTTCTGAAAATCATATCCAAAGGGTGGAAATTAATATATGTCCCATAGCAGTTATGGCCACAATCTTAAGTTTGGAGTTTTGTTTTAGTCTTCATATTTAAATTGACCAATGCCATTGTGCAGACAACATGCTAATAATGCAATATTATTTGTGAATTCCCAGAATTTAACAGTATAAAGTATCATGGTGGACTGAATTACCTTTTATTAGCTACGGTTTGTATTTTGCTACATAGGGTTTTTAATATGAATATTCCAGAAGAGCAGTAGCATAATAATGCTTTTCTATTTTAAAAGAACCCCATTCTAGTCTTATTAAGAGTTAGTTTTTTTTAAAAAAAATACCAGTTTTGTAAAATTTGATAAAATTGTCAATATTATGATTAAATCACACAAAAAATCTCACTGTGATGTTCTCTTCCGGAAGGGGGCCATATTTGCACAACACTGAGCTGGGAGGGGGTGCACATCCCTGACTTTAAAATGGGGTGTATATTGTAATATTAAATAACCAAAAACTAATGCTGAGTTAAATATTTAAATCTGAGATTGGTTGGCCCTCCATATTTGCATGTTGTATCCACATTCTAATATTGGTGTCAATTAATTAAATACCATATCCACATGCCCATTAAAACTTGAAAATATATGTTTTCTTCTAGTTTCTCCCCCAAACAAGCTCACTGGGCACAGTATTTTAAATGGTTCAACTTCGAGCTACATTACTTCTAGTGAAAGCTTAATATTATCCTTTAATTCACTTATTTTGTGGAACTTACCTAAATGAAGTTTGCGAATGTCTTGAGGACATGAGCAAATATGCTTTAATTTCAGAATATACTCTCTGCTATTAATTGCATCCTACATATTTTATCTGACACTTTAAAAACTGCTGCTATTCACAAAGAACACATATTTCTTTCAATGCAGATGCAAGTACCTTATTGATTATCTCCAGAAGTGACCAGTGGCCAGATGATCATGAAAGAGTCTTCATGGATATCCCGATTTTTCTCCAAATACTATAATCAAATACATATATACATCACTTCTACAAACATCTACATTTCAGAAAGCTAGCTATGGTTCAACTTTTGCGGTATTATTTTACAAAAGAAACCCATATATGAAGAAATAATTAAGGGCATATATGCTTTGTTATCATTTTGGTGATCCTAATAGTCTACGACATGGAATATAGATTGAATTGAAGGAGGTCTTATACATTGAATGGATCACAATCTTGAAACAATTTGTCAAACTATATCCTACTTAATCATAAGAGTCCTTGTAATTCTAATGAACTTTCTAAGTCTGCATGGCTAAGGGTCAAGATTCAAGAGATACCATCAGCTACAGGTACAGGTAGTCCTCCACTTACGACCAAAATTGAGCCCAAAATCTTGTCGCTAAGTGAGACATTTCTTAAGTGTGTTTTGCCCCATTTTGCGATCTTTCTTGCCACAGTTGTAAAGTGAATCACTGTAGTTGTTAAATTAGTAACAAGGTTGTCTACCACATTGACAATCACATGACCCTGGGACACCGCAACGGTCATAAATATGAATATAAATAAGCATCTGAATTTTGATCTCATGACCATGGGGATGCTGCAGTTTTCATTAGTGTATAAAATTGTCTTAAGTCACATTTTTCAGTGCCTTTGTAACTTTGAATGGTTACTAAAATAACTTGTAAGTCGAGGATGATCTGTATTTGACTCCTGAAGTTAAAATTGAAAATCGTCATTTTAAAACAAAAATAATAGAAATGGTCTGTTGAGAGAAATACTTTCCCTTTGTTCAATTGAAAGACTAAGAGTTGACTTTCAACTGAACCGAATTAAATTCATTATGAAACTAGGAAAAATATTTTGTTAGGTGACTCTTATTGTAACTCCCCCAGTACCAGTATTGCTTTTTTAAAATAAGTGTTAAATTACAAGAAAGTAAAGGGGCAAGTATACAGTATTGATTAAAGAAAAATGACTAATAAATAATTTTCCAAAGATTCCTAATCAAATTTGAACCACTTATGAAGAATGGGTTCCAAGGCTCTGAAAAGCATTGATACATATATTAAAATATTTTCCATTTCTGATATCAAGAGGTTTTGATTTTATTACTTTTATTTCAGGATGAGTATAATTGCTTTGCTGTTTAGTATTCATAAAACACTTCACCAAAGTTCTGAAGAAGTTTGGATCAGACTAGATGTTCTTTTTAAATCAGTTTCATAGCCAAAGTAGTACTAAAGTTTCTAGGACACCTCTTGTCTGTTATATAAAAATAAACTTAAAACAAAACAAAATGTTTCAAAAAGCTAAAGGGAATGAGAATTGAAAGGGATAAATTCTTTCTACTGCCTAAAGCCTGAAGTCATCTTTTGGAGTACATGACAGGTAAGATCTTTAGGTTATCTAAATAGCTTAATTGTTCTATCTGTTTTATTTATTCTCACCTATCAATATTGCAGGCATCAAGGTAAATATAGTGGAAGTCCAATGTTGTCTACGAAACAAAACATTGTCCATTAACAGAGTCCTAGCTCTACTACTAGTTCAATCTTAGACTCTCAGGGGGGATCCTTAGATCTCCAGATTTGAACGTTGTGACATCCACCACAACTGCTTTCTATATAACCACACTTTCAATGCAGCAAACAAAGACAAAAAATAGTTTTGATGAGTATAAAAACTCAGAGCAAAATTGTGGCCTTGAAGAGAATCTTAGGCACAAAGGGATTACAGGTTAGGTTATTTATTGGAGGGTATTGCTAGACATAGCGGATGTTATTAGAGCTTTAATTGCTGAACAAATCTGTTGAGCCTTTTTTTATTATATATTAGTAGGAATTTCTGTGATTTTAACAACATTTATTCCATGTTGAAATTAATATAACCCAACGATTTAAAATGAAAACAACTCATCATGGAATTCCTCCAGAATAAAAGTTATAACAATAATTAATACTAGAGTTTAAGGCAAAAATATGCTATTCTGCCTATGGATTCTAATCTAGGTGCTTTTATTAATAATAGAAAGAATCTGAATTTTAGAGATTCTAGAAAATTATCCTTTTTACACTGACTGAGCAACTGTCAAGCTAGGAAAAGATAAGCTTTAGAAAGTATCACTAGCTACAATGAAAACTATTTAATATGAACTTACTTCTCCCATTTAAATAGGAGGACTTTGGTAATACATTTAGTCAATTGGGGGAAAATTGGATGTTTTGGGAGGTGGAAATAAAGTGAATTAGACAATTATAAATCATCCACAAGTGTTGATAAGCACTAAATTTATTTCTATACCATATTCTATTAAAACATTCCACTTTACACTTACACTTTTACTTTATTGATTAGCCCTTGGGCCATATCAAAGTGCAGAGTTCCAGACACAAATTATTACTAAAATCTGATAAAAACAATTTAAAATTCCAATTAAATTGGAATTTCAATTAAAATGCATTTAACAGAAGCACAGAAAATTAAAGTTAAAACATCCAATATCAGGTACATTCATATATACAAGTTGTACAAGTCCCTCTCAGTTTGGGTATGAGGAAAAAATACATAGAATTTATGCACTGACACTGGATAAAAGCTGGGAAATAAATAATATTAATAGCTGAATAGCCACATAAAACATTCTGATGAGCGGGCATCCCAAGAAAGGGGGAAAAGACTTTTTGGAAGTAACTGCAAAATGGCAGTTGTTAAGTTATGACCCAAGAAAGAAGATCAATGGTAGTAAAAAAATAATTAGATAATGCAATCCTACATGTAACTTAGTAATAAGCTCCATTAAGTTCAATGGTATTTGCTCTCAGAAAGTGTATATGATTGCTGGCTGAAAATTTCACTTTGTGAAAAAAAAAACCTTGGAAGTAAAGAATATGCCAATAGGAATTTGTCTTCTCAATTTTGGATACGTCACAGCAGGACAATCTGGTACTAGGAAAGAAAATAACAGGCACAGATTATTATGATTGTTAATAACCCTATTAATAAGAACAAAAGGGCAATAGGAAGAAAAATATCTAAAACAAAGAACCTCTCCTAGATATTAAAGAAAAAAAATCTGAAGCTTTTAAAATACGTATGTTGGCTACATAAATCGTCTTATTGTTTTTCTAATGGCTATATAAAAAATGTTTGATACAGAATGGATGTTCTGAACCTTTAAAATAAAATATGGTTGTATTATTTAAAAATACTTCCACCATAGTTTTCAGAATAGCTGGCATTGATTTCACCCTAACATCCCATCCATCGTTCACTGTAGTTTTTGCAAGCCAAAAAGGCATTTCTGGCTGCAAAAGCCAATCCCATGAATTTATCTCAGTTTCTTCATCCAGGAGTTAGATCCCATTTCTCTGGCCCAGAGGTGTCAAACTTGCAACGACATGTCATCGTGACATATTGCAACTTTTTCCCCCTTCGCTAAAATGGGAGTGGGCGTGGCCAGCACATGACGCTAGCCACGCAAGTTTGACACCCCTGCTCTGGCCCTCCTTTAGGAACAGCATTTATAGAATAGAGAATTATTTTGGAGACTAGAGTGGACTATGAGGCACCTAGTCTTCCATCCAAGCTGCACTTACAATGTTTGAGTGGTGGATAATTAGTAGCTTTTTTGATAGTAAAACTCTGTAGGGAATCCCTATGGATGAGGAATTTGTGTGACTACAGAAATAACTACTCCTAGGAGTATAAATATGCCACAGAAACATAGGTGCAGATTTGAAGCTGATTTTCATGAAATATAATGCATGGAAACATACTGAAACTGCACTTCCACATAAGCACTGGCCTCATCAGGATGCTATTTAGCATAACTGCGGTTTCTTGTCTAAGCTATAATAGAGTGGCTTCACAATAAAACCATGCTTTACAAATCCAGTGGTTAAACTCATATAAGAGAAACCATAGAAACCACAACATAGATTCTCTGAATGCAGGTAAACGGGGGGTTGGAAATTCAAGAGGCATTTCTACAACAGTGTTTCTGCATTTCAAGAGTATGAAAGATGTTTTAAATTTTGGATATTAATTCCAAATTCTAGAGTGTGCCTTTTCTGCAAAAAGCTTTATTCATCGTTAAATAATATTCACTCTTGCATAATAGTAAATTGATTATTGGAGGAAGCATAAGCAGTTAAGCCCCCAGAAATAAATACCACAAAGGACAAATTTAAAAGATAAATGAGAAAAAATTCATCCTAAAATGTGATCTTGATGACAAAAGAACTAGTACTGCCATTTTGCTGTTTTCCTTACCAAACTTTTCATAGCTTCATCAACCTGGATAGATTCTGATTTCAATTAGACCTGTTTTAGATTTGCTGAATCTATTTTCTAATATTGCCCTGAGATCTGAAAATCTATCAATGGGACAAAAAGATGCATAAATCAAATTAAGATTTGCAGTGCTACCAGAACTGAACTAAGAATTATCTTGAATACCAACTTTGTTTTTTACAGTAGATTTTTACCAATTTTTTATTGGTAAATTGCTCAGATCTGTAGTTTGCCTTCTTCCCACATTTGCTTTTGCAAATGCTAATCTGCTAATTTTGCCAATCTAAATTTGATTTGGCAATGCTACTTACAGCAAGTCAAATACAACTCCATTTTAGATTCAGCGATACAGCATTTACCTCAGAAATTAAAGTGTTCTTTTTTTAAAAAAAAAGTTATGTATGCTAGAACTATATATTTATATTGAGTTCAGCCTTCCACATATAAATGATAAAATATGGGTTAGCCTTTGCAAGCAATCTGCCGTTTTATAATATGAGAAAGTTTAGGGCTGTTACATTTTTAGAGTCTTACACTCGTGGTTTCAAATGATTTATTGTCCCTATGTCCACTTGGTTTCAGTACTGTCTAAATTTCTGTCTCTTCTCTCACAGCAGGTTGCTTCCTCAGAGTATAAAATTAAGCTTCTAATAAAGAAAATATAACCTAGATTTTAGCTCTTAATAAATTCTGAGTAGTAGCTGAAATCCAAAACCACAAAAGGAGAGTTGTACAACTGCACGAGCCGGTGGATTTGTGATGGCAATCCTGGTTTTGCAAAATACAAATAAAATAGTGCTGCTCAATGTTCCAGAAACACAGTCGCCATGGCAACTATGCATGTAATTCTGATAATGTGACATGGGCAACACTTACCAGTTTTCAGCTTTTTTAAAATTATTATTATTCCAATGTCTACTGCTTTTAATTTTACTACTTTTTATTATCCATTGCTATGTGGATGGAAGAAAGGAAGGCTAAAAGGGATAAATACTTTCATGTCTTGCAGTGAAAATAACATGGGGTATTGTGGCATCTTAAATCCAAATGCCATTTTGATGCCCTAAGCTTTGGGAATGTGGTCAGAGGCATGGCAGATTGCCTCACAAGAGAAATGTGAGTGGAGAGAGTGAGAAAAGGGGACATGGCATTACAGCGAACCAAAGTTATAAGTTATAGAAAGGTGATGTACCATGAATGCAAGATGTTTGTGTGAAAGTAGGGTTGGGATCCCATGGGTCTCCAGAGGTAAATCTCGACTCAATGCTTCTCACAACTGGCCATGGTAATTGAGATTGCTTAAATTTGTAATTCAATTTCTAGAGCCATGGGGTTCCCCATTCTGTTACAACCTTTAAGCATGTGTACAAAATCCTAATGGGTCAATGAGGTGCTCAGAAAGCAAAAAATGATTATCACTAGCCAGATTTCACTTCTTAAAGTCCTGCCATTTTGGATAGGTTCAACAGCAATTCAGGGAGTCCGTGACTTGCGACTATAATTGAGCATGCAATTTCAGTCATAAGTCAAGATGGCGGTAAGGCAGGTCAACATTGCAGTAGTGTTAAGCAAATGCAGCAGTCATTAAACCCATGGTTTGCTGTGGAGTGTTTTTTGTTGGAAGTAAACTGGAAGTAAATGTCAGTTAATGGCAAACCCACCCACCCCCATAAATTGCATTCATGTGGCCACAGCATGCTGCAAATGGCCATGAATGCAGGCTGGTTGTCAAGCACCCAAAATGCAATCACATGATATGTAGGAGTGTATGTCGGTAGTTCAAATATGGGTCATAAGTCACTTTTTCAGGGTCTGTCGTAACTTTGAAAGGTCACTAAGCAACCGGTCATAAATCAAAAACTACCTGTACATTGTAATCAACCTATAGCAGGGTAAATGAACAGCAACAATATAAGGTTGTAGGAAACGTGATAGCAAGGCATTTTCTGCCAACTTCATAGTAAGGTCATCAATAGGAAAATGGTGGAGTTCTGATTCCATTCCATTCAAGGGCCATCTCGATCAACAGAAAACTGAGGGAGCCACCTAAGACAATTCGATGCTGGGAACATAGTATGATAACAAGATTTTGATGGTAAAACTGTGTGATTGTCCTCTGGCTTTCAAGCTTCCTTTTCAGCCAGGTAGAGGATGGTGTTTCATCACCACTAGTGAATTAAGAGGCTAGTCACATTTGCTATGTATAGCATCTTCAAGATATTGTTGTTACAGGATATCATAAATGGGCAGTGGATAATCCTGCCATATAAATCACTGATGTGGGTAGCCCCTAAGTTTCAACTGCAGTCTCCTTCACTTTTCTCCATGGAATAGTGTTTATAGTGGTCTGACAAGATGACCAATATTTGATAGCAGCCACATGAGAAGAAGAGCATTCCTCATGTGCAGCACCACATTTCTTGATGTTGATGTTTGCGACTTCCAAATGCATTGCATAAGCACACCGTTTAAAGATAGAAACTTGTTTCTTTATTATTTGGGGACATGGATGGGTTTGCCATGACGTGTTGTAAGGATGAATGTCTAAGCTATGAAGCCAAAGCCAATTAATGAAGGGGATTTAAGCACTCTCTAACCCAGTAGCAAAATAATTATATTTAATAGCGAGATGACCTTCTTTCAATCTTACAACTTTCACAGAGAGTACACTTGTGCAACTTTGAAGGTTTGTGAAAGAAAAGGCACGTTGATTGCCTTTCAGAAAAAGGAGCAACAAAGGAACTATGAACCTGTGTAGGAGAACTCAGCAGGATAAAATAAAACACCCTTAACATAAAAAGCATTTAGCAAGGTCATTAGAATACCACCATTGATAAATCTTGTAACACAAACAGAACATGATTCTTAAGTATTTGAAGAATGGAAAATTAAGGGCTCTGCTGAGATTCATGTGTGGGTGAAATTTGAAAGACAGGAGGATTAGTTCCTTAGCGGTTGGCTGAGGAACTTAACCCAAGTAAAAAAAAAAACCCAACAACAATGACTGGTTAGTATGCAATGTTTTGTTCTGTGTCTCTGGCTTATTCAAAGCATATTCCAATATGCTTTCAAAGCATTTTAAATCAGATCAAAGGCCCCGCTAATCTGAGAAGCACACATGCTCTATTTCTCCAGTTCATACTCAGACACAGTGCCTCTGTTACTGGAGGTAACACATACACAACCACTTTTCCTTACAAAGTTGTCTAATCCTATTTTAAAGCCACTTCAATTGGTGGCTAGCGTTTCCTCTTGCCAGAGAAAATTCCATACTTTAACTGTGAACTATACAAAAAAAAACACCATCCATGGAGATTCTCAGTCATTCAGGTCATAGTTGACTGAAAAGTGCTTTTTTGTTGTTGTTGTCTTCTTCCTCAAAGAAAAAAACAGTCCAGTTGCCTTGTGAGAAAAAAACCCTACCTTTGAGATATGCAAAGAAGCATTTATTTTAGTCTACCCTGAACTTCCAACTATTATGTTCTATTGGATGACTCCACTTTGAATAGGAGAAAAAAGGTTTCTTATCCACTTTCTCCATGCAGCCGTTCAGTTTTTCTAGTATTGGTCAGGGTTTTCCTTAGTTAATTTTAAAAATTCCTTTCAGACCAGAGAGAAAAAGTGGTGTTCCAGTGAGCAAAAAAAAAAAGTATTTATTGCTACTGCAAACATTCATCCCTGACCTCAAGGAAAGCAGGGAAGCCATTTCATTGAGAACCAAACTGTGCTTCTCCAGACTATGATGGAGGAAGCTAAAATGTGGTTGGATAGTTTGTGGTGTAACATGTTGAGGGAACTCAGACATCTTTTATTCACATTAAACCCAAATACAGTTCATAGTTTTCAGGAGAGTGGAGGATTTGAATGCAGTGTGGCTCTCTTTGTGCAGTGTGTAGTGTAAACTCAGCCACTGATTTTCCTGTTGAGAGGGTGGCATTCTTAGAAACAGCCATTGATCCTTTACTGAGCAATGATTTAAAGAAGGCATATTCAGGGTATAATCCATCTATGTCTATTGATACAATAATAACCATTGTATTATTTAATAATCAAATAATCAAACAATTTAATCATAAATTGTTGTCCCCACAGTGGTCCCATGCTTTACTTCATAAAGTAAGATTAAATTCCACCTTACTTACTTATTCATTTGTTGGTTTATTTATTTGCCACCTTAGTTGCCAGAGCAACTTTAGAACAACTAATTGAAAACAACTATTTGAAAACTGAGGAAAATGTCTACTAAAACCACAAAATATAATGCTCTGTGTCATCCTAAATTATAACATTTGAACAAAACAGGTTACAAATCAGCCTGTCCTAGACTCTTTAAGGCTTATCTGAAGCTAGGGTAGGGCTAGACAGATTTCTGAGGAATGCTATTCCACAGGGATCTCTGAAACAAAGAGAAATAATTGCCTCTGATAAACAGATAGTCCTTGACTTACAACCATTAGCGTAGTGGTTGCAAGCCCAAAATTTATGTTGCTAAATGAGACAGTTGTTAAAGTGAGTTTTGCCCCATTTCTTGCACAGTCTTTAAATCAGTAACCTGGTGGTTAAGTGGATCTGGCTTCCCCATTGACTTTGCTTGTCAGACGGTTGCAAAAGGGGATCACATGATCTCCTGGACATTGCCACCGTCATAAATATGAACCAGTTGCCAAGCATCTGAATTTGGATCATGTGACCATGGGGATGCTGTAACAGTCATAAGCGTGAAAAACTGTTGTGACTTTTTCACTTCAGTTGTAACTTTGAAAGGTCACTAAACAAATGGTTGTAAATCAGGGACTACCTTTACTTGTACTTGGTAGCAAATGAGATCTCCATATATAGATATATATCTATATACATATATATGGATATAGATATATATCTTTACTGCCACCTAGGGGTCAGCCTAATTATTACACAGTGAAGCCTGCTATTTAATAGGCACCCTAATTAGTCCCTGAAGCCTCCCAAAGGTGCTTTTTCAGGAGGCAACTGGACTTTCTTGTTTATCTTTGAAGACATTTCATTTCTCATCCAAGAAGCTTCTTCAACTTAGAACAGGGCTGGATAATGATGGCCCTTTTGTGACTTGTGGACAACTCCCAGAATTGGCTCAGGAATTTGGGAGTCGAAGTCCACAAGTTATAAAAGGGCCATAGTTACCCACCTCTGTTCTAAGTAAAAGATCAGGTTCCTAGGCAAACAACTCAGTTCTTCTAAACTGAGACACCCTAGTAACAGATCCTAGTAAAGCTTGATTTAAAAAAAAGACAAGCCTGGCCAGAAATCTTTTGCTTGTAATCTCTAAGGCTCTAACACTATTTTGGACGATGTGGATTTGATATTGAGAATCATAAGGCAATCAATAACTTCCATTAATGTAAATGCCATTCATACTAGCCTGTTTTTACATTAATGGAAGCTATTGATTGCCTTACGGTTCTCAATATCAAATCCACACAGTGCAACAAAAGTGTTAACATTCATGGAATTTCCACAGGCATTTGGTCGGCCTTGGTAGAGGTCAAATTTTTGGCCTATATACATTATTCTGAGGGAATACAGCTCTTACTTTCATTTTAAAATATATTTTACAGTTCTCTCCGCCTGCTCTGTCAGGAGGATGGGCTAGTCTTTCACTCTTTCTCCCCCTGTCAGGGAATCCAAATGAACTGAACAAAATTGTCATTTTTGGGAAAGAAAGTTAATGTAGAATATCAGATGGAACTGTTATGAAGCTTTATAGAAGCTTTTTAAAAGGTGACCTTATGAGGCCATTACAACAGAAAATGATTGTCACTATAGCTTTTGAAATGTAGGATTACATTAAAGGCTAAATTAAATCCAAACATTTCACCTCTAGACTAGGCCATTACAGAAAACAGATTTCACTCTGGGTAAAAAAGTGGTAGTTTTCAGCACTAAAAAACAGCTTGGTTTGTAGAAGTTGTACAGTAATTCCAGAGTTGATATTTTGTGACTCAGGAGTTTTAGGCTTTATCTACACTGTCAGCTTCCCCTTTGCTCGTAAAGGCCATCCACCATTTTTAGAAGATCAAAACAGACAATAGCACCCTGTATTCACTTCCCTTCACCCCAAAATGCTTTCAAAGCAGTGATTTCCTGTTGGCTCAAGAGCTACTGTTCGATTTAGTTGTCACATTTTACTTTACTTTCTTGTAGACCAGGGGTGTCAAACTGGCGCCCTGCAGGCCAGTTGTGTCACACAGACCACACCCACCCCAGCTCCGCGAAGGGAAAAAACATTGTGATATGTCACATGACAGCAACGTGACGCCATGAGTTTGACACCTGTGTTCTAGACCATCTCCTGCACTTTTGTTGACTACTTAGCAGAAACGGGAACCCAACCCCACTTCAAATTCCCCACTAAAGGTTCCTGTAGTGCCTTCTTACTAATCTACAGGTAGTCCTGGATTTACAACAATTCATTTAGTGACTGTTCAAAGTTACAACAGCAGCGGAAAAAGGGACTTATGACCGTTTTTCACACTTCAGACCATTGCAGCATCCCCATGGTTACTTTATCAAAATCCAGATGCCTGGCAACTGACTCATATTTATGACAGTTGCAATGTCCAGGGGATCATGTGATCCCTTTTTGTGACCTTCTAACAAGCAAAGACAACGGAAAAGCCAGATTCAGTTAATAACCGTGTTACTAACTTAACAACTGCAGTGATTCACTTAACAACTGTGGCAAGAAAGGCTGTAAAATGGACCAAAACC
>JANHZT010002920.1:139840-155586 GCA_032468215.1 Stegonotus admiraltiensis | reverse complement strand
TGGGACTCGAACTTGCAGTAATTGCAAGCAGCAGATGTTAATAACAGACTACTTTAGTCTGTTGAGCCACCAGAGCTTGGTATTGAATTGAATTATTGACATTAACATTGAATTATAGGTGTGGGCATGTGCGTGCATGACCCCCCTGCACTCCCCATTTTTGGCATGCAACGGCAAAAGGTTAGCCATCACTGCTCTAGGGTTTGCAAACCAAAGCACAACTAGCATAACTTGACTAGTCGTTTGTCAATATCTCAGTCTATGTTTTGCCTAGTCTGATGTAAACATTTGAGTAAGAATATGCCATGCAAGGTACTCATAGAAAACTAACCAAACACATGTTCACATATGTTTAAATTACCAGTGAGCATATTTAATAATGCTGGTCACCACCAAGCAACACGCTGGAGGGAGTGTTAAAATTCTGTCTAACATAGGTTTTATTTTTAAATTGTAAGTATTTCAAGAGTTTTCCCAACAATAAACATATACAAAGGAGACATCAATGATCCAGTATCTACTAAATATATTTGGAATTTTTATAAAATAGAACAGTGTCCATTCACATCACACCTACTAAGTAACTGTGATTGTGCTCTTGCCACCCACACACATGAAGATACAAGACCATAATATAAGATGCATGTAAATTTTAAATATCAGCTAAATAAATACAAACTAATAATCACTAATAGTTTTAATTTTATCATAATTATACATTTATTCATGTTGTCACCTACTTTTTAGCAACCAAACATGGGTTGTGAATCGAGAACTGAGGGGGCCTTGAACAGGCAACTACTCTGTCTGCCTAGTGCGGGAGCTCCAAAAAGCACAATAACCTAGTCACTCATATGTAGTGGAATACTGCTTCTGACACTGGTGTAATGTATTACCATTGGGGTATAATGCATTATCACCAATAACCTCATCCTTCAGGAATTTATCTAATCATCTTCTAAAGCCTTCTATGCTGGTGGCATTGCTCATATCTTTTGCAGCCAATTCCACGTACTGCATGAAAAAGAACTTTCTTTTGTTTGTTGGGTTCTAATATTTCAAGTATCTCCTTGTCTGCTATCTCCACTTCATACCAAGTTTATACTCCCTTTTATTCCTTCACATCCTCCAGACTTTGAAAGCTTGAGATCTTTTTCCCATCTGGAAGGTTGCTCAAGTTTATTTACTGATTGTTGCTCCTTCTCTCAAAGACACTTCAGAGTTCAGAGTGATTCTTGATGAGTCCTTTATCAACACGTATCCAACCATGCTGTTTTCTTAGCAACAGTACCCAAGCGATTGGTCACTCCTGTCTTATGAGGTTTTTCATGTCCATAATCTAGATTCTAGCCTATGGCTCTGGTATTAGTGGATGGTCTGTCATCCAAGTCCCAACCAAGTCTGCCTGGTTTAGCTTCAGGCATATTCAGCCAGGTACTGTCACCTGCTAGACATGATCCTTTTTGTCAACATGCGCTTGGGGAATATACATTGTGGCATCCAATTTTTTTGCTACCTTATATTTTACTGAATAACCTATAGCAGAGTCCTTGGTGCTCTCTGAGCTTGGTTATAATTTATACATTCAAATATTTATCTATAATTGGCTAAGTTCTCACTACAACTCCTAAAATCATATTACAAATAGTCCTTGACATACAACAATTTTTATGTTAGTGTACATTTCAAAGTTACAACAGCACTGAAAAAAAGTGTCTTATGAACGTTCTTCACACTTATGACCACTGCAGTATCCCCATGGTCACATGACGCTTGGCAACTGGTTCGTATTTATGACATTTGCAGTGTCCCAAAGTCATGTGGTCACCTTTTGACAAGCTAAGTCAATG
The DNA here is from genome assembly GCA_032468215.1 of Stegonotus admiraltiensis. Lineage (NCBI taxonomy): Eukaryota > Metazoa > Chordata > Lepidosauria > Squamata > Colubridae > Stegonotus > Stegonotus admiraltiensis. Next base: position 153,736 of record JANHZT010002920.1, on the reverse strand, counting down.
GGGAAGCCAGATTCAGTTAATAGCTTTACCAGTAACTTAATAACTGCAGTGTTTCACTTAACAACTGTGGCAAGGTCATGAAATGGGACAAAATTCATTTAAATGTCTCATTTAGCAACAGAAATGTTGGGCTCCACTGTGGTCATAAGTTGAGGACTACCTATATAACCCTGTTGCTCTAAATTTATACCTATTTCTAGGTGTTGTGAAGAATTATAGATAACAAATTTATGATTGAGGGTTTAGCTAGTTTAATAAAGGAGAATATTTGTAGCTCAGGGTTGAAATGAGGGGTGAGTGGGTTTCCTTCGTTCTCTCTGAGCTTGCTTGTTTTCTTGCAAACGTTTCATTACCCAAACTAGGCAACATCATCAGTGCTAGTAAGAGTGCTGTTTGCTGCCAGTTTATATTCTGATATCTTGCCTGTCTGTGCGGGTTGGGCTGTTTACTGATGACTCTTTGGCAGTTTCTTGATCAGGGTATTTATTTACTTGGCTAGTTCAGCAATACTCTGAAGAAAAAGAAGAGGCGCAGCAGAGGGGATAACTAGTACCTAGGCCAGGGTAAACTTGGCTCTTCCCAAAACCTCCTTTTTACAGAGCTACTGCCAATCAGGAGAAACTCCATCCTCCAAAGCCGAGACACTGGTCCATTTTTCCAGCTTTTTTGTTGTTGTTAGTTGCAAAGTCATGTCCGACCCATCGCAATCCCATGGACAACTTTCCCTTCCATGCCTTCCTGTCCTCTACCATCCCGCAGAGACCACTTAAGCTCACACCGACTGCTTCAGTGACTCCATCCAGCCACCTCGTTCTTCGCCGTCCCCTTCTTCTTTTGCCTTCAATCATTCTCAGCATGAGGCTCTTCTCCAGTGAGTCCTTCCTTCTCATTAGGTGCCAAAATATTTGAGTTTCATCTTCAGGCTCTGGCCTTCTAAAGAGCAGTCAGGGTTGACCTCCTCTAGGACTGACCAGTCTGACCACCTTGCAATCCAAAGGGACTCGCAGGAGTCTTCTCCAGCACTTCAAAGGCCTCAATTCTTTGGTGCTCAGCCTTTCTTATGGCCCAACTTTCACAGCCATACATTGCAACTGGGAAAACCATAGCCTTGACTATACGCACTTTTGTTGGCAGGGTGACGGCTCTGCTTTTTAGTATGCTGTCTAACTTTGCCATGGCTTTCCTCCCCAGGAGCAAGCGTCTTTTAATTCCTTGGCTGTAGACCAGCTTTACTCAGCCTCAAGTCCACCCGTGATTTTCCTGAGCCCTGGCCGACCGCTACCTGAAGAGCTTACACGGGGTGTGAGGTGTGTGTGTGTGTGTGAAGGTGAAGGTGAAGGTGAGGTGGGCGTAGCCCGCTCCAACATCACCCCACAGGACAAGGTGTGCAGCTGAGCGGTTATTTGTGCAAGACCTTCGGGGCGTGAGGGTTTTTTTTTGTGTGTGTGCAAAGATAGCTGGCGAAGGGAGACACCGACATGGCCCCTTCTCCTCTGAGGGGGGCGTCTGTTAGTGCCCTGTAGGATGCGCGCAGGGAGGCTCGGAGGCAGGACGGACGGGAGACGTTCTCTCCTCAGCAGCCAAGCCGGGGCGGGGGGGGGGGGGCGGGCGGCAAAGAGAAGGCGACGTCTCGCTTGCCGCTGGTTGCCGGCTGGGAGTGCGCACGCAGCCGCCTCGGCTCCTTCCTTCTCTCTTTCTCTCCCTCCCTCCCTCCGGCTCGCTCCACCGTTCCCCCTCCCGTCCGCCTGCCTGCCTGCCTGCTCGCTCACTCGCTCGCTCTCCCTCCCTTCTCTTCTCTCTCTCTCTCTCTCTCCCCCCACCAGTTCCCCGCTCTCGCGTTGGTTGCCGGGATCGCTGGCCGCTTTGGTTAATGTCCGCCATGTTTGCCATGGCGCAGGGAGCGGATCGAGCGACCCCGGCGCGGATCTAGGGCTGCGGGCGGCTCTTCGAGGGAGCTGTTCCGGGGCGGCGGGGCTCTCCATGGTGTGTCGGGCCGGGGTCGGGAGCGGCTGGGAGGCGGCGGTGAGGCCGTAGTGAGGGTCCCCCTCGCCCCCCCCAGCTCCCCCAGCCCGGCCCCGGGGTGTTATTGTGAGGGGGAGACAATGAGCAAACTCTCCTTCCGAGCCCGGGCGCTAGACGCCGCCAAACCGCTGCCTATCTACCGCGGCAAGGACATGCCCGATCTCAATGACTGCGTCTCCATCAACCGTGCCGTGCCGCAGATGCCCACGGGCATGGAAAAGGAGGAGGAATCGGTAAGGGAACCGCGCAGGGGGGGCCCACCATTGTTTATCAGACGTCCCCCTCCCCTCACGGGAAATAGGCCATTGGCATTCACTAAGCGCCGCTACGCACACTTCCCGCCGCAGCGGCGCACGTCCCCGATGGGGCCTGCGTAAAGAGCGCAGCGTAAACTCTCCTCCGTCGCCGTAAGCGGGGCCTTGCTCCGCCATCTTCTTGCTTGCCCAGGACTCGCGAAGTGTTTTGATTAGCGGGAGAGGGAGGGGGGGAGAAAGAGGGGGGAGGCCTTACGCTGGCGTAACTGGAAGGAAGCGCAAAAGGCGTCCCTGAATGGAAGAGTGTGCGCGCCGGCCGCTATTGCCGGAACTTGTGAGCTGTTAAACCAGGAGCTTGTCTTGCGCCGCGGTCGGGTTTTCGGTTTTTGAGCTTGGAATGGAGGACCGCTAGGGTTCCTAATTGCCCGTGGATGAAGAGTCCTTGTTTCAAGGGATTCAATTCTTCATAAGACAGGCTTTGCCTCCCCCCACTTTTTTTTCTCCCCCAGTTCGCTTTGAAGCTGGCGGATCCTTTAGCAGCCAGTGGGGGTAGCTCTTCGTCTGCATAAAAGTGGCAAATCGTATGTTTGAGGAAAGCGAGCAAAGTCTTGAATCCCCGTTACATTTTCATGAAATAACGCTGTGCCCTTTTGTCTTGGGGCTTTGAGCCCCCCCCACCTTTTTTTTTTTACTCTTGACATCTTACGCTTTTCCAAGCCATGCTTTAGGGAAATGGGCTTAAGCTGTCAGTTGCTTTGGCTAATGTACAGGATAGGCAAAGTAAAACAGCTTGAATTTCTATTTTATCTTCATGTCTGTTAACTGACACGTCTGGGGTGTTTTTATTTTCACTCCCGAGACAAGCTTTCTAATGCAATTCTTTCCTTAGGCAATCCGGAAATCTTTAGGTATGCTTATAGGGGGGTAAATTTAGCTATGGTTAGGATTGCACAGACTCAGAGTTCAGTGAGAAATACTTTAAAGGCCACCATAGAATTATAAGTTGACATCAATTAACAGGGGACTATTAGCCTGTCTGATGTCACTGACAAATGGAAACGAACTCTTTTCCTTACATAAAGATATTTGTAATGACGGAGCCTAATTTGCTGCAAACACACGGTACTAATCTGTAGGTCACACTTGATCCCATTGTGAATTTAATTTTAAAGCTGCATGTGTAATTCTCCATGGTTTGTTGTGCATTGTTTGTATTTAAATATCTATGAAGTAAATAGCTGTTGTCTGTACCCTTGCTTTGGTAAAGAGTGCATTCTTTGCCCTAAAAACTGGACTTTATATATTCTATCATTTTATTTTGTGCTTATTGTGCACAAATTGCTTATAACAAGGGCTATGTGTGCATACAGAATTCATAGTAAATGTCCTTAGGAATTTCTTCAATGAAAAGATATCTCCGCCTCATTGCCAGCCCACATTGTATTTGATTGGTTTTTCAGAGGTTGGAGTTGTCAACAACAACAAAGGCTGCACTTCTTTAGGATTGGCTTTCTCATTAGCCTTTTAAAACAGACAGCTTTGTAGTCCTTGATTGGTAGCTTGTAGTTACATCCTAACTGTGTTTTCTTTTTTATTATGAATTTTAAAGTGGTGCTTTAATGTTGCTAATTCATTGCTACCTTTTTGTCAGAAGTAAAACTAACTAATATTTACAGATTTTGTTGATTTTGTTTTTTACTGTACAGCTTAGTCGAAACCAAAACAACATCACTTAAATGTAAAATTAATTTGCAAAGAGTGGAATTGTCTAAACAGCTACTCTAAATTGGTTTTAAAGGTAACAGTATCCTCTTAAACTAGATATAAAATGTTATCTATGGATGTAATTTTAATAAAGCAATTTAAATAAATGCTAACATTTTCTGCTATTTTGAAATGCATACAAACTAATAAATGCATACAAACACATTTCTATCATAATCCATTAATTTTACTGGAAAGTACTTCCAAATTATAGGGAGAGAATTTGGAAAATTATAGCCAGTTCTAATTATATTTACTTAGAAGTATTCCCAAAGTGTGTGGCATTTATTCTGAAGTATTTTGGCATATTTTTGATATAAATACTGTATGAACTTAGATTATATAAAGTAAGTTAATACTGAATCAGTCATGTTTATTCTCATGGAAAGTTTCTCCAGACATGACTGAATTCTTATCCAATGTTCTGCCTATTCTACTGCAAGTAGTTGTCAATTAAAAAAAATCAGGCTCAGATAGCAAGAAAAAAGAAGTCTACTCTGCTGGGCTGTAGATCTCAGTGGGGTGTTGTCCAAATAGATTCTGGGATGTCGAACCTTATGTTTTAGTGATAATGATTTATATATTCCTTCTACTGTCAGAGCAATCTGCCTCTCAGTATCAGTTTGTAGGAAATAACTGCTCAGTTATTACAGCTTTCATATCCTACTTCTGGAGTTTCCAAGGGTGTCCAAGTAATCCTGGTGGGGAACCGAATGCATGATTGCATGAGTGTAGCTTCTTCAACAGGGAGATTCTTAAAATGCAACTGATCCCCTGTAAATAGCTCTCCATCATTGACAAACACCACCAAGACAATCTGGTGTCATCTGGCAGAGCTTCATTTCTGGATTGCAGTTTATTCTAGGTAACAGTATGGTAGCAATAAATGAAGGGATTTTTTAAAAAAATCCTATAAAACTTAGTGGCACTGCACTTGATTATATTCTCATTGACTTGTTTTGCTCTTTTTGTTGCTTGAGAAAAATACATGGTGTATCTTATGTACAGTATACTCATGGGCCTTACAGTAGGGAGAATAATGGAGTTATTAGGAAGTAACTGGGAATATGGCATTGAATTTAATGAAGCTTAGTTTACCAATTAGAATATTTTATTTGGTCAGAATAGGATGAATAGATTTGATTCTCCCTGTTTTCTGCTTTTAAACCTTCACAAACTCAAAACTATCCGATTTGTAGAGCCTAGATGTGTTTCAGAAGGAGACCTCCCTTTTTTTAAAAAAATGCTATAATGGGAAAGGAGTTGTGGATGTTGTGACCAACACCTGCTTTCAATTCAAAGTGACCTTGATCTGTTACAGTAGTTTGGTTAATTGCCCACAGCATCTTGCAAATTGAAGATGCTTAGTTTTATGACTCATTCCACTTTGTTGTTCCATCTCACTCTGAGTACTTGTATAAACATAACAGTATTTTGTGAACTGCATTAGTTAGATTATCTAGTTTACTGAATGGAACTATTTGATGGAAAACAAAAATCAAATAATAGTTTGACATTTCTAGTGCTCCATTGCTTTTAGGAGGATCCTATTCATTTTAAAAAAATAATTCCTTTTGTACAAGTATTACTAAATTATGTGACCGAAATTTAACATGGATCTTTCCTAATATAGAAATTGTGTTTTGGCAAATTTGATGTGTTACTCAAAATAACAAAATTACAGATATAATAAACCTTTAAAATTGCAGCTTTTTCTTATGAAAAATTTCACATTATTTAAGGAACTTGTGTTTTTTTCCCTTGTAGACAATTAGGAAAACTTTTTTTGCAAATCCAGACACTGATTTTGATTTATTGTCTAAAGACTGACCCCCGCTATGGGTTGTACTCCCAATTAGATTTAAGTAGGATTTACATAACCCCAAACTACTACAATCACTCTTCTGTTTTTTTTTTATATATATAATATTTCAGTTGTGTTTTAAGATTCTGGTTTAAGATTTTTGTTAAATGAACTTTTTTTCTTAAAGAGTTTTTGAGTTGTTAACTTTTTGTTGATAAATGAATTCTATAGCTGGATATATTTAGACGGGAAGGTTATATTTCAAATGTATTAATCAATGTACTATTTTATTAATCAACCTGACTGTACAGGTAGTCCTCATTCGGTAACCGTTTGAAATTATGACAGCCCTGAACAAGGGGACTTGCAATTGTTTCTTGTAGCTGTGACATTCACAACATCTCCATAGTCACTAGATTATGATTTGGATACTTGACAACTGGCTCACATTTACAGTGGCCGCAACGTTCCTCAGTCACATGATCACCATTTGTGGTCTTCTCTGCCAGCTTTCAACAAGCAAAGTCAGTGGGGAAACTGGAAGGAGGTTGCATATGGTGATCATATGATATCTGACAAAAATTAATAAAAAATAAAAATATAAAAATGAGATTAAAACAATAAATAAATTAAAAAGAAAAAACACATGAAGGGCAGACTCGGATCACTGGGTCTTTTTCTCCCATCATATTTCTCTTTCTATTTACCTGAAAGGAATATTGTGAGCAAAATTACCGTGTAAATATACATTTGTAAGGATGTATGTCATATATAGCAACTTGAAATCCTGTAGGAAAAGTGGGATAAAACCAATATGAAGTCATGAATAAATACAAAATAAAAATATAAAATGGAATAGTAAATTTGTAGTATTGCTTGCAATTTAAGGCAAACATAAAACTGTATAACTGCCTCTTGACTAGCCCAATAATTTGATACTGTAAGAGTTTTGGGAGGAAAATATTGGTGTCTCTGCTTAAAAGATACAATTAGAGGATTAGACAAGTTGATTTATTAACTAGTATATATTCACTTATTGGGCTCTTAAAATATAGAAGTGATTATATGTCATACAATATAGGAAAATAATTATTGTAGAGTTTCTGTTAAATTACTGAACCCCTATATAGCAGTCAACCAGATCCTAATCATGAATTCCTTTCAGTTGAGAACTGACCTGATAGGAGAGCTGAAGATCCATGGCTCTCATTATTCCATTCTTAATTACTTCCTAGCTGCCCAAAATGAATTACGATGATAAGGAAAGGAAGGCTAGCTTCTTGGCCCCAGGCACATATAGAAATAAAGCTTTTCTAATTTCAGTATCTGTTAAAAGCATTCAGTGAGCCATCATAAAATATTCAGTTGTCCCCTTTCTTCCATTGTTTATTTAATCAGAATGTGTTATGTGTGTGCCACAGCTAATCAGGGCTGTTCTCTTAACGGGAATTGGAGCTCTGTGTTAAACACTAGTTTAAGATTAAAGAGTTTAAGTTTTATTAAATATCTGGGAGTTTTAATATATATAAATATACATATTCATTTCTGTCAAAAGCATATGCTGACTTATTTTAGACAACGTGTTTCATAGATTTATAAAGTATGGTATGTTACATTGATCATTTCCTGAAACTTCCAGAAGCTGTTGCAATGCATTGTTTCCCTCTTTTTTTACATTGAAAAAAATGAAGAAAAACCACCTGATCCTCTGTTTTATCTTGATTTTACTGATACAGTACAGTAGATACCTGATCAAATTAGCTAAGCCAACAAAAAGGAGTATACACACTTTGAATTTAACTTTTAGTTTCTGTTTCAGCTAAATTAAATGAGTTAAACTAAAAGTATCCAATAAAATTAATATGTTTACAAATTAAACTGAACCCTATTCCAGCCAATCACACTTGAGCCAATGTGCTGTACCAACTTAGCCTATACAATACGTTGCTGATTTATAATGTAGGATTGAGTAATCATAATTAAGTTCACCATGAAAAGGTGGAAGAAAGATGAACATTGCAGGCACTGTATCTTATAAGAACACAGACAATATAAGAGTTACATTTGGCCTGGCTTAGACTCCAGTACATTGTTTCCAATAATTTCCAATATGTGAGTAAGCCCTCGCTTTGGCTATCTACAACATTTACAGTATACAGTTTTGCTGGTATATGACATATCTGTCTATATTAAGTCAGAGGTTATTTCTTTTACGGGAATTGTATATTATGGAAGATTTTGGTGCATTTAATGTAGCCTAAGTCAACATTCCAGTGTAATGGAAATGTAGTTCCAATTGTTTAATTCACTTATTTCAGTGGATTGGGTTAAAGGATTTTCATTTTCAATTTTGAAACACAGGAAAAAAACAGTACTCAACATAGAAGCATTTCATATACAATTTCTATAGAAAATAATAGTGGTAAATCTAAAGTAATTAACAGTCAAATGTATGTGCATATTTTCACAGACGTCAGTGCCACTGAATATAGTGGAACGTAGTCCTACAGTAATTTACAAATGATTAAAGATTTGTCTATTAAAAATAAGAACAGCTGAAGATTGTAATACAATACAATTGTAAGATTGCAATTTAATATTATTAGAATCTGCTGCAAGTTGTTAAATGCCATCATACATTTTGGATACATTGATTGCATAGTACCATCAAAAACGGCATGTGGAAATGAAGCAACTCAGAAAGTCTAAAGTCTCATTTTAATTTCAGAAGGATTTTTTTTGTCTTAAACTCTGGTACAAATTATTTGAGAGGAAGATAGTTCTGACAAACTAAGTATAATAAAAGTGGACACCAAATGGAAGTACACCTCCTCAAAACATGTTGAGGAGTAAAGTGCTGAAGTTAAATAATTTGGAAAGAGAGGTCTTGCTCCTGTGTTGCAGAAATGCATCTGGATGAATGTTCCCTATATATTTCAGTATTCATCCAGGCTCTCTTTAAAATTGTAAATGTGTAGTGCTGTAGGTATAGCCACAGTCCCTAGTTTTTACATATTACTAATATCCTTTGTTTACAGCCAAACACATGATGTATAATATAAATATGTTAACTCTTCTATGACAAATTCAGTTTGCGGTGACTTGGTTGGGTCTCCAATTCCTATTTTCCAAAGAATTAAGAAAATAAAACATTTGAAAAACAGCATGAAATATGAAATTGTTACAAAGCTAATGGCAATATTTGGGAACGTCTAAATTGATAATACCCTGGAGGTAAATATATAGAAAACCAGACCTTGGAGATAAAGGGTGTGTGTGGGCGGGGTTGTGTCTTATGAAGTCGTTTGGTGATGGGAAACTTCCATTAGTGGAACAAGAATTGACAAAAAATTACTTTTTGTTTTGTGACCTTCTGATTGGTTTAAATGAGATTTGGGCACTGTAAAAAAATGAGAGAAATATATAAAAATTATCTCCCTTGGTCTAGTGAAAGAACTGTTCATTGGGTTAAAATGCTTTCATAGCAAATATATCATTGAATAGAGCTAATGTGATTTATGCTGCAAAGGAAAGTTGGACTATAAGACCTTCCAAGGGCCCTACCAGCCTGTTCATTTTTCATTATAAACATTAGATTCCTCTCAAAGATAGCTATATGGTTTGTGTGTGTGTGTATGTGTGTGTAATACACGTTACAACAAAACATGTTCGTGTTGTAGATACAGTGATACCTTCCCCCGTTGTCTTTCCTCTTTCTAGGAGATATATCAGGATGTCTTGGGATATACATTACCCATCCACCGTTTTTAAAACAAAAATGAAAATATTCTGCACAGCACATTATATACTTTTCTTGGCAATTGTATCCGCAAACTGCCCCCTCAAAATGAAAAAAAAAGTCAAATATTTTTAACAATAATACTTAAAAGATATGTGCTATAGTAACTTGCATAAGCAAATACTTCATTTTCTTTTATGATTTCTCTTTCCCAAGCTCCTTTAAATCACTTTTGAAATGTGATTTAAAATTGTGACAGTTTTAGTAGCGTTTTGAGGAATATTATTATTATATTTATTTGCCACCTGTCTCACCAGGGAATTACTCTAGGTGGCTCATGCCCATAAAAAACAAAGAAATAAAAATGAAGTTTAAACAAAGTGAAAATAATAGAATAAAATATGAACTATATTCTTTTAAATATGAATGATGAATCCTAAATCAGCATTTCTATTTACAGGGTGCTTTTAACAAAAATGTGTCATTTAGATTGTAGATATATGCATATAGCTATATTAATGCCATATATAGGTATTTGAAATTTTATATTAATATTCCTTATGGAAAATAAGAGAGAAAGCTTGGGAAGAGAGAATGAAATATAGACATGCAAGCTATTGGTAACACATGGAAAATACCATTCCCATAACAGTGAAATGAGCAACTTTTTTGTAGTAGTAGACTTTTAAAAAAAATAGAAACATCCTATAAGAGTTGCAAGGAGAGTAATGTCATGATGTTATTGAATGGACATAAGCAGAATTTTCAGTGTTTGGAGTGTAAGTCATCTATCTGTTTTGCCCTTTTAATGTTTCAAAAAAGAGCCCCAAATTTAGGTCTTGTAGTTGGCATGGACAGCCACTGAAGGGAGGCAAAAGAGAATAAATAATTAAATACATTGGAGTGCAAATTCCCTTTTGTATCTATATTCCAACCATTCTTCCTATATTCTTTTGTATTTATTCCTTTATCTGGTGGTGGTAAAACATAACTACTTGGTATAGTAAATCTCTGATCTCTAAGAACAATATACAGGTATATACAGGTATGTTGTTGTTTTTAAATTGTACAGTACTTGCTACTTTATCTTCCAGAAATTTCTTAGTGACTTAGCAACTTAAAGTAAAAAGTGTTATTGTTTAGTCACAATTGTTCCCTTTATGTTCCTTACCATATTTTACTGTTAGGTTAATTATGTCTAAGTGACAAGAATGGCAGAATACGTTTAAAAAGTGTTCCTTAAATAGTATCTGAAGCTCTGGTTGGCTGCAAGTCCAATGGTGTAGTTAGAAAGCTTTCTCCTGAGAGTTGAGAGGATCCTCTGAATACCGGTTGTGTCTGAAGTAAGAATTGGTACAAATCATGGTAATTGTCTCCAGTTTTGGTGATTTTCCCTTTTAATACCTGTGCAACAGCAGATTCTTTGGAGAGGAAGAAAGACTCAGAAATTTACTGCTAACCATTCTCCATAACTACTTTTAATATCCCTATATAAAAATTGTTAATTTTTATTTTAGAGAGACTGCAAAACTAAGGTCAAAGATCCAGAATTTTTGGCATAATTCTATACCTATTTTTTTTTGTGGGATTTACTAGGCCTTATAAAGGTTATATGGAATGCTTCAAGAAGCATGTTGGTGCAAGTAAAGCACTCTTGCTTAAAATGTTGAGGCAAGCAAACCATCCCTTTGTCAGAAGGTTCAGTGCAGTTGCTTCAGGGTTCCTGTGTTTACAAGCCTTTATGTGCAAGCACAGACAACCCTTTTGCTAGATTTGCTGACAAAGTAAAGCAGGTGTGTATACTCATGCAGGTGGAATTGACCTGAGGAAACTCAAACTTTCTTCATTGACTGAAAAATGAATGCAGTTGTTCATTCACAATAGTTTGCTTTCTAATTACCCTTATAACTGCTTTTCAGAAGCTTAGAATTTACAAGTTAATACACTTTTTTCATTTTATTTCTGTGTTGCATATCACAGAATTTGTTCCAGAAGCATAAATATTAGCTACCTTTAGATGCTACAGTGAAGTATAAAATCAGTATTTTTACTGTTCTTTGGTGTTGGTCTTTGCATATTAGTGGATATTAATATACTTGTTTTGCATTGAAGAATTGAACTACGCTAGAAGTATTTGTCTTTATTTTCTAAATAAAGTTTAATAAAAATTTCTATATCTATCTATCTATCTATCTATCTATCTATCTATCTATCTATCTTAACAACAAAAATGAAAACCTCAATCTATAATGATCAGAAACTTTTCCATTGCTAGCCCTATAGACTGGCAGTGGATTTGTTATAAATTATGAGCATCTTTTTGGTACCAGTTCATTAAATAGTTACTAAAATAAGGAAGTGTATTTATCAAAGAGAAATTAACTCCACTTCCAAAAGTAATTACTTATGAATTGGAGAAGGGGTTTTGGCTTATGTTAATCGAATATACTATAATAGTGAAGATATTATTAAAGGTGAAGACTAAATAGCAGGAACAAAATGGCCGAAAAAGGAGACACAAATGCTTATGGTAAAGGGACACAAAGGGGAACAAAAATTTAAAGGACACATTATAAGACAGAGTTTAATAAAACAATGGAAACTTGTGAGAAAAATAAGTTCAACTATTTCACTGCTACCTTGTCATGTAAATGTTTTTTATACTAGAGATAATTTTTAAAAGTGCAATTTCAAATGCAGACATAGTCCACTCAGGTCTCATGAATAAAGACACAGCAACAATTACCTGGCAGAGCCCAAAATATACTGAGACGTTGTTGAAAGATTAAATCTAGGCTCAGAAAAGAGGAAGAACTTCTAGAAAAATGAATTTGAAATGCTCATGCAGAATCAAGACCACCTATTCGGATTTATGTGTATGTTTCTGTATACTGTTACTTAGTTGTCTTACAGAGACAGAACAAATAAAAACTGTATGATAAAATGGGGATATGTAATTTCAAAGAAACAGTCACAATAAACAGTGGGAAAAACTGCAACAAATCTATAAAGTCCATCAAGAGAAAACTGGTGTAAAATGTTTTAAAGATGATACACAGCCTTCAATAATTGCCAAAATAAAATCACATAATAGATGCTGGAAATGTCATGAGACAGAAAGATTTTGCCATAAGTGATGGACATGTCAAAAAAGTCAAAAGTACTGAAAAGAAGCACTAGACAGAGATATTAGAAATCAAATTTGAAATGAAACCTCTGTTTTAGCTCGGCCTAATTCCAAGATACCCTAATTCCAAGACTTAACAACACCCCCCACAACACAATTTATCAAAATTCATGTTAATGGCCTCAAGGATATGTATGTTCATGGCACTCAACTCAGATTCAAAAAGATCTCTCAAATCCTTTTCCAAAAAATAACTTTTTTGGTTAATTTTTTATCAATGGCATAATGAACACTAGCTGCTCAATTTCTGTAACTTCTTTGTTCATTTAATGATACGTCCATCAATTATTTTTGTTTGCCTTTTTTTAAGATTAAAAAAAGGAAACAGAACTGGGAGAAGCTATTGCTATTACTCTCTAGTATAGCAATAGCTACACTATCAGTTTCTCCCCATATGTAGAAACTGAATTTTTACAGTAGAAAGTTTCCTCTCTTCATTGGGGGTCTAGAATGTATAAGCTTATTTCCCTAGGAGTTACTCTGTATTTAATAGGTTTTAGTACAAATTAGGCATGCATTTGTTTCCTTGTTCTTGCAGTTCCTCATCAAGAACTAAGTCAACCTTTCTTTGCAAACAGGAGACAATTTCTAGAATTTCCTTTCCAATTTCTACACCAAATCACACAAATTGGATTAAATAGGTCCATCCTCTACAGTAATTTATAAATACTAGGAATAAGACACACAACTCAGTGGAACTTACTAAGTGACACTTACTTCCAGGTGTAATCTTGTTTTTAAGGTGTTTCTTTTATAGTTGCCTGCTAATTGAAAGGAAGGGATCCCCTTACATTCCTCGGAAGAACAGAAGAAACAGTTGAAAAGATGAGATGCAGGGACTGCTGCTAAAAAGCAGAGGGGTTTCTAAATGTTAGTCATGGCTTGGGAAGATTGCTTACTTAACTCTTTTTATTATTTTTATACAGAGCCTTTCTCTTGTCTCCATATCTGGTACCCATTTTTTTCCTCACCTCATTCCATTCTGTTCTCCAACGCGCTGCTTGGAGAATCCAAAGCTTCGGGTTATTCACTAGTCCAGTAGCCATACAGAGTGTGTGTTCCTTTAAGAGATCTTCAGACACGCCCACTTGCTCGATAGAGCTTCAGTTTCGTTCACTCAGTCGAG
>JANHZT010002920.1:121316-131602 GCA_032468215.1 Stegonotus admiraltiensis | reverse complement strand
GAGCTGCCAAAAGGCAGGAGTGGCTCCTCAGGAGGAGGTCTCCTCGAGAGTAAGGCTTGGGGCTAATTGGCCACTCCGTTAGCCTATTTAAGAAGGAACACTGCTTACAACAAGCTGTAAAGAACAACTTTAGTTCACTTTCCTTCATGTCTGCAAAACTGCTTCTGGGCTTTCTGACAACTCTAGTAAGACTGTGATTACCTTATCTTAGAATTCTGGTAGGCTGTTAAAACAGTTCATTAACAGCCTTTGAATGATAAAGACTAAGTTTTTGAGTAAAATAAAAATAAGCTTTGTATAGAGTTTGTGTGTGCTGCATTCTTTGGGGTCCGTAGCTGGGGCAGAACAGGCATGTATTGTCCGCGCCTATGAGCTTCAGGCTCTCCCAGTGCCTCGAGGGATTACTGCGCATTCAACTATGAGTGCTGCCATAAGAGCGGTCTGGGCAACCCAGGCTTCTATAGAAGAGATATGTTGGGCAGCGACATGGACGTCCCCATTGCCATTCATCTGCCAGTAAAGATTGGACTCTTCCGCTTCCGCTGAGGTGGCCTTCGGCTGGTGTGTCCAGCAAGTGCATGAGGAGGCGGGGACTCAGGATCAGAGCAGTTCCCACCGTAGGACTTGCCAAACTTTGGTATGTCCCATCCTGGACTCTCCTGTTGATGCTATGGAGAAGGGGCGTTGGTCTTACCTGATACACTTTTTGTCATGGTGATCGATGGGAGAGTCCAGTCCCACCCGGTGGACTGTCTGGACCAGATTCTGGGAGAAGATTTGTTTGGATTAGAGCCTGACTACAAGATTCGTTTTGTCTTCGTTTTCAACTGGGGAACTTTACCAGGGAGGCTTGTCCTCAGAAGTTCAACTCAGTCCATAGAGCTAGGAGACTAGAGCAACCCATCCTGGACTCTCCTGTTGATCGCAATGACAAAGGGCGTTTCAGGTAAGACCAACGCCCCTTCCCTTTTAATTGGAGCTTATGTTTAACATTTCAAATAAATAAAGTTGATATCACTAAATTTAGCTTCTACATACATTCTGTCTTTCTGTCTTATTTGTTTACCATTTGATTAAAAAAGAATTATATGTAATTTAGTAGGTAAAGGTTTCCCTCCCTTCCTGCTAGTTGTTCCTGACTCTAGGGGGGCGGTGCTCATCTCCGTTTCAAAGCCAAAGAGCCAGTGCTGTCCAAAGACGTCTCTGTGGTCATGTGGCTGGCATGCCAAAGGCACATGGAACGCTGTTACTTTCCCACCAAAGGTGGTCCCTATTTTTCTACTTGCATTTTTTACATGGTTTTGAACTGCTAGGTTGGCAGAAGCTGGGACAAGTAACGGGAGCTCACCCCATTAAAGGCACTAGGGATTTGAACCGCTGAACTGCCAACCTTTCAATCGACAAGCTCAGTTTCTTAGCCACTGAGCCACCGCATCCCCCAATTTAGTTTACTCTGCTTTGTTATGAAACTTGCAGTATTGGGTAGAGTTGAAGATTATATTGATGAAATTCCTTGAATTATGGTATACTTTGAAATAGCTCAGAAATTAATTATAGGAGATGGTTCTGTGACTTGGTTCATAGTTAGCAATGATAATTTGCAGCAATATATCTTTTGAAAGTCATGATTTAATCCTTGCTTCATTATGTAGTAAGTTTCTAATTTCTAAATTACTTTAAAAATGCTAATTTGTTTGAGGGTTTTACTCTCAACAATCTCATAGAAAATACATATCCTAGTAAATATAGATTATATACGGTGTAGTCCTTGACTTAAGACCACAATTCAGCCCCAAATTTCTGTTGCTAAGTGAAACAGTTGAGTTTTGCTCCATTTTACTACCTTTCTTACCACAGTTGTTTAACTTGAATCACTGCAGTTGTTTCATATTGTAAATCTTTTTATTATTACTTTACAATATAAAATACAAAAGCAAATATCGCATTTTTTGGAGTATAAGACTCACTCCCCCCCCCAGAGGGTGAAAATTTGGGTGCGTCTTACACACCAAATGTAGCCCTGCCGGCCCCCACCCTTTGGCCTCTGTCTCCCAGCAGTTTGCCTCCTTGCAGCAAACAGCAAACAGCCAGTTTCAGCTTCAGCACAGCCTGATTAGCAGAAGCAGCTGATTGTCAGCTGACCATCAGCTGTTTCAGGCTGCGGGGATTTCCATTGTCGATTGCCACCTCTGCATGCCCCATTTTCAGCCTTTGCTGTTTGCTACAAGGAGGCAAATTTCTGGGAGAAAGAGACTTTTTTTTTCTTGTGCTAATTAGGATGTACTGAAACTGAAACAGGCTGTTTGCTGCAAGGAGGCAAATTGCTGGGAGGCAGAGGCAGAGGCAGATTCTTTTTGTTTTCCTCCCCCAAAAAGGTAGGTACCTCTTATAGTCCTGACTGTCTTATACTCCAAAAAATATGGTAGTAGGACACAGAGGGAGGGGAAGGGGAAGAGAAAAGTGTGGAAGAGAGGGAGGAAAGGAAAAAAAGGCATTGACTTTCGACTCCCTCTGTTGCAGTAGAATAAGGCATTAACATCGAACCTCAACTTTTTATTTTTCCATAATAGTATAAACTAGCCATTTCTATAACAAATCAATCTAATCAGTAAAACCCAAAGTAGCACTTGTTAAATTAGTAACATGGTTATTAAATTGAATGCAGTTCCCCATTGACTGCTTGTCAGAAGGTTGCAAAAAATGATCACATGAACCCAGGACACTATAATCATCATAAATGTAACCAGTTACCAAGTATCTGAATTTTGAACATCTGACTATAAGGATATTGGGAAGTAAGTGTGAAAAATGGTTGTAAGTCACTTTTTTCAGTGCTGTTGTAACTTTGAACGGTCACTAAAACAGTTGTAAATCAAGGACTACCTGTATAGCATATACTCTTATCTTCCTTTATGTATGTATACCTTTGGGATTTCTCTCTGTGTCTTCATGTGCATTAAAAAACGTATATAGGAATATTATGTGAAGCAGTCTAAATTGTATTGTATAGGGTGTACAAACAAAATATTTAAGATTGCCTGAGAAGCTGAAAAAATCTCCTTTTTTGCACAGATAGGAAATTATGTTTGTGGGGAGGGGGGAGGAGCTGGAAGGTTAGCTGCCTTAGTCTGTTTGCAGTAGCTCCTCCCAGTTTTATTTTATTTGTCATATTAGAGTTCATGTCTTATGGAGTGGGTGAAGGGGATTTATTTTAAAAATGAACCTTGGAATTATTTTTTACTTTGAGCGGGAATAACTTAGTTTCTATGTTATAAAGGGAGAGGTTTAGACCTGTTCCTTATTAATATTTTAAAATATTTTAACTTTTCCATTTATTGATTGCTAGATGTTTGAGCTTTAAGTTCTGCAAGAGTTTCTGTTTAAGTCTGTTTTGTTATTTCTCTGTTACATTGCAGAAAATGAACATCAGCCTTTGCTTTGCTTTCCCTATTCTTCACACACATTTTTTTTTTTTGGGAACAAGTATTTTCTTCTCACAACATCTGTCTTGGGAAAAACTTTACAATAGTCCGTTGCTCTTAAAGCTGCTTTCTACAATGCTTGCCCACACATACTTATGTTATTTATTTGTGGTTTTAGAAAGGTGGGTAAATAGCTTTCCCAGACTTTTATCTCGAAGATATTTTTAATTAGTGGAACCATCAAGAGCTTAGGTCAAGCCTTTGTTTTATGCTTTATATTATCTGGATTTGCCCTCCCTCCCTTCCTGCCAAACTTAACTTACATCCTCATGTGGAAATGCCTGAGAAAGATTTTCGTTTCTCAAAGATTGTCCTCCTAAATTTAAGGACAAGCAATGTATCTCACTGTCCTACAGGGAAACATCCCCCAAATTTAGACTTTTTCTATTTGATAAAACAGGATATTGCTTTTATAAAAATAATATGCTTTTTTTTAGGAACACCATTTGCAAAGAGCAATCTCAGCACAGCAAGTCTTCAGAGAAAAGAAAGAGAATATGGTTATTCCAGTTCCTGAAGCAGAAAGCAATGTCAACTATTACAGTCGTCTGTACAAAGGAGAATTTAAACAGCCAAAGCAGTTCATTCATATTCAACGTAAGTACAGCATTAACTACTGTTTGTTTGTTTTTTTTAATTGCCTGTCAAAACCACAGAATGGGAAGGAAGGTATTTTGAGAGAAATTTGAGCGTTTGTCTTGAAGAGAAGGAAGTTATTATTAAATTCACATTGTAAAGGAACAATCTGCCACTATCCACAGAGAAGGAACGTCTCAGGTAAGACCAATGTCCCTTTTCTTATTTTTGTGGACTAAAGTACTTACACATCAAATTTCTAAATTTTATGTTCTGATATTCAGAAAATGTAACTTACTTGTTCAGAGGATTTTTCTCATTTACAGATACAAGGATAGTTTTCATCAAAACTTTACAATGTGTTTCCAAGAAAATTCATAAATTGTCATATTTTTGATAACCATCTAGCTAAATATTTTGCTAATTATGGAAGACAATTGTGGTATTTCTTTGAGGGTTTTTTTTTACATGAAAACTTATTTTACTCCAGAATCATCCATTACAATTTTAATTTAGGGTGCAAGCAGATAGAAGGCAAGTCTGTTTTTTCTACAAAATTACTCCAGTGAACACCAGCTAGTGCTTGAAATGCACATCTTTTTGGATATTTATATGTCTCTTAACAATGCTTGTCTAAGGGCTAGCTTTATGTTATTTTGTTTTTGTTTTTCTAACTTCAAGATTGGTTTGACTAGTAGTTTATTGCAAAACATTGAATTTATAAAAACAAGTGGAAGGATTATAAATGATGTGAAGGCCTAGCATAATAAAAACCTGTCTGAAAAAACCTATGGATTATTATCATAAATGAAATAAGATATAGCATGTTTTTATACAATTGAAACATCTTTGTTGTGTCATTCACATAGCTGACTGCAAAGCTAGGTCACATGACCACTGGAAAGCCCATTTTTGTAATTCTAAGAAGAAATATAAAGATGTATGGGCAAAAAACAGAAATTTGGGGAAGCAAATAAGAATTTGTGGTTTCTTTTTCCTTGATGCCTTGTTTGACTCCATCCCCCTCTTCCATTGTAAAAATTGGGTCATGAAATTCTTCCTGGAAAAGGAACATGAAATAAGTTGTAATATTTTATTTGTAAATAAGAAAAAACGTTGTGAAAGTGTTCATAGAGAATTAATGATTCGACACTCTGTCCAGTAAGAATGATTTTAATATTTTAAACCTTAGAATAGGCTTACTTAAAAAAAAAATCAGTAAAGTCAGGATCTCAACACTGGATGGGGTGAGTAACATCCAGGCATTGAAAGGATATCTTGCTCTAAGTTTAAATCATAGCCTTTCTCCATTGTGGTGCAGATAGCATCCAGGAATGGGTAGTCCTCGTCTGCTAGCTGATTGGACTGAGTCTGTCAAAGCTGTGAGAACATGCCTCCTTCACCAACAGTCCCCAGCTTTTGATTCAGTCCTAGCTAAGGACAGACGTGTTTCTCAGGTCTACAAATTCCTGGATTCTTTCTCTCAGGAGCCTTTGACAGCGATATTACACTTGGACCAATCTAGACTGCATACCAGCATGAAGAGCTTTTAGCTCGAGCCTGCTGAGAGCCGCGCAGCAGCAGGTCAGGTTACCAGGAGGTAATCCTGACAGGACAGCGTGCACGAGTTTCACTCAAAGCTGCTAGCTCTGGGGTTTAGGAGAGAGCAGGCTTCAGTGCTCCTCTGTATTTCGGCTTGGCGCAAGCTGCTTACCCCGCCATTAGCCAAGGGAGTGCCCAGCTGTCAGGTAAATCTGGGACTGTCAGACAGACAGCCGACGGATCGGAAGCCATAACCCTCAGCGATTCAAGCCCCTGCCGGTCACTGGGTATACTTGCACAGTTAACGTCTGCCGCGATCTCGGCAGTAGTGCCCTTGCTGGGTGAGTCTGCTTGGCGGGAGTTTTAAAATGGAGGCAGCGGCAGCTGTGTTTAGAGCAGAAGCCACATCGGCTGAGACAGACCTGGCTCTCTCTAGCCAGGATGGCAAGGCTGCAGGGGCCTTGGGACTGAGACCTGCAAGCAAAAGAGCCACAGCAAAACTCTATAAACAAAGCTCCAGGTCCTCTAAGAAGGACTTCACCCCAACTGCAGTGGGGCTTTGCTCAGGGAGTACCCAAGAGCTTCAAATCCCTGCTAGTATGGGAGCTTTAATTTCTGAGACAATTAAACAGGGCATAGCAGCCACCTTACAACAAAGCCAGAGAAATGCTTCAGTTCAGTCTGAGTGTCCCTTGCCTCCAGACCTTCATCAACTGGCCCAGGCTTCAGGGGAAAATTTTTTTACCCAGGAACCGTAAACCCGATTCCTCCAATCAGTCACCTTCAGAGGAAGAGACACACAGAGATCTAGAATTGTCAGAGGACGAAGGCTTAATGCCTGATCAGCCAGCCTTTGCTGGTCTTTTTCGTCCATCCTTAATAAAATATTTGCTTTTTAAAGCTAAAAACACTGCATGCCTGGGAACCCACCTGCCACCACCAGATCCGACATCAGAAACTGCATATGATATGGACTCACTTTTTTCTGAATCAACCATAGAGGCTGTTTTTGGATATGGTGCAGAGGCAGTGGGCCTCTCCAGGGGCAGGAGCAAACCCCAGCAGTCTGGACAAGAGATTTATAACATGGGTCCAGACCTGTCTAAAGCACTTCAGGTGCCTGTGGGGGATGCCCTGGTGACAGAGTTAGTTGCACCTTAGGAAGGCCCATCAAGCAGCCTCCTGTTTTAACAGGGCCTCACTGCTCTGGCTGCGATAGCTGCAGGACAGAATTCCCACTGAGGACACAATATCCCATCAAGACATTAACAAACTAGCAGCAACTATGGAATCCCCCCCCCCCAAATGGCCCTTTCGTGGGGAAGTCGTACATTCAGACGCCTAAAGTAACTGCACCACCAACCCTCCCATTGGGGGCTGCCTGGCCCTTTTTGCCAGCCGTTGGGATAACATCACCACAGATGCCTGGGTCCTGGAGACTGTCCGGTCAGGCCTCTCCCTAGAATTCCTCTCCACGCCGAGGTTTTTCATTCGTTGTCCTGTTTTACAGGACAAGTCGAAGAGGGTCCTCATGGAAACTGCTATTAAACATCTTTTGGACATTTATGCAATCCAGCCGGTTCCAGGGGACCAAGAGGGGATGGGTTTCTATTCCATCCTCTTTGTGATTCCAAAAACCTCGGGGGTGGAGAGTGGAGGGCAATTCTGGATCTGAAACGGCTAAATAGCCTTGTCAACTATAGGTTGTGCAAGATGCAGTCAGTTCAGTCCATTTTGGACGGACTCAGAGTGTGCAACTTCCTTACCTCCATTGATTTAACAGAAACATGTTCCTATTTTACCAGAGCATAGACAATATCTCCGCTTTTCTTATGGTGGACGACATTATCAGTATAGGGCTTTGCCATTCATCATATTGTCAGCGCCCAGGGCATTCACGAAACTGTTAGCCGCCTTAGCAGCACATCTCAGGGGTCTTCCCATATGCATCCAGTGCTACCTGGACGATATCTTGATCCAGTCTGCCTCTGGTCCCCAGGCGAGGGAGGACCTCAGGATCACCATCCAGGTGCTCCAGGACAATGGATTTTCCTTAAACACAACCAAGAGCCATTTGTTGCCAACAAACCGGTTGCTCCATTTAGGTGTGGAAGTAGACACCATTGTGTGCAAGGTATACCTATCTCAGGAGTACCAGAGAGTATAAGGGAATTAGTAGGTCAGGTCCCTCCAGTGGTTCCTCCTGCCTTAGCAGAGGGAGTGCAGGAGCCAGACTCTGTCCAAAGTCAGGGTACCTCTGGAGGTGATCCATTCATTCCGGTGGTGGGCTTCCCAGGCAATTTCAATGGGAAGTCTATTCAAGGAACTGGAACGCCTGACAATAAAGACAGATGCCGGTCTCTTTGACTGGGGAGCACATCTCCAAACCAGGATGGCTCAAGGACAGTGGTCACAGGCAGACCTGGGCCACAGTATAAATCAGCTGGAACTCAGGGCAGTCCACCTGGCTCTCAGACAGTTCCAGAACATGGTGTCGGACAGACATGTCTTGATTCTGACCGACAATGTGGCCACTAAGGCTCATATTAGTCAACAGGGAGGAACCCACTCCAGGAGCCTTATGAAGGAGGCAGAACAAATGTGCCTGTGGGCGGAGAGGCACCATTTGCCTCTCAGGGAGGAGTATATTTCAGGGGTCACAGATGTGCAGGCAGACTGGCTTAGCAGGGCCATAGTCACTCAGAGTGGCGCCTGCATCCAACTTTGTTTCAGGAGCTGACGGAGCGCTTCAGACAGTCAGTCGTGGACCTCTTTGCCACCCAGGACAATGCTCAGCTCCCAAGGTTTTTCGTGAGGTTTGTGGTACCGGGGTTGGCAGGGATCGAAGCGCTTCGCAGTCCTTGACCCTGGGAACTCCTCTATGCCTTTCCTTCCCTCCCCTTTGTCCCGAGGATGATCTGAAAGATTTGGTGGAAAGGACGGAGGTGCTGTTCCTTTCGCCCCACTGGCCACGCGACCATGATTTGCCAACCTGGTCGCCCTGTTGGAGGCCAGTCCTTGGAGGATACTGCCAGACAGAATCTACCTCACCCAGAGGGCCATGGTCCACCCAGACCCACAGTGGCTACAGCTGACCGCCTGGCGTTTGAGCGGAGATCTCTGAGCCTGGATAACTCCTCCTCCAGGGTTATACAAACTATACAGGCCTCCAGAAGACCTTCCACTGATTGAATATATGATGCGACCTGGAAGGCATTCTTTGCCTGGTGCTCCAGGTTGGGTTTGAACCCAGCATCAGTATCTGTGCCCCAGATACTGGAGTTTCTCCAGGGGGGTGCGACAAGGGGCTATCGCCCAACACTATCCATTGTCAGGTGGCTGCTCTATCCTTGGTCCTTTCCTGCGGGAATCTGCAGTCCCTCGCTGGTCACCCGACCGTCTGCAGGTTCATTAGGGGCACAGCGAACCTGAGGCCTCCAGTGGTTCACAGATACCCTACGTGGGATCTGACCAAGGTACTGCAGTCGCTGACTGAGGCCCCATTCGAACCACTGAGATCGGCCACACTGCGTTTCCTAACCTGCAAAGTGGCCTTCCTGGTAGCCATCACATTAGCTAGACGGATTTCTGAGCTGGTGGCACACTCTGTCAGGAAGGACCTCTGTTTCTTCCATCCTAATTAGGTGGTATTGTGGTTGGACCCTTCCTTCGCACCCAAGGTGAACTCCTGGTTTCACAGGGCACAGGAGCTTATCTTGCCCAATGTCTGTCCTAATCCACTGCATGCCCTGGAAAAGAAGTGGCACACCTTGGACGTGAGGAGGGCCCTTTGCATCTATATTAAGAGGACTTCCTCCTTCAGGAAGATGGAGTCGCTCTTTGTATCTTTCCAGCCTTCTACCCTAGGCCACAAGGTCACTCCATCGACCATGGGGCACTGGATTAGGGTGTGCATCGCCAAGACCTATGAGATCCAGGCCCTTCCGTTGCCTAGACAGATAACGGCCCATTCCACAAGGAGTGTGACCACAACAGTGGTGTGGGCAACGCAAGCCTCTATTGAGGAGGTTTGTCATGCAGCTACATGGTCCTCTCCGTCCCCTTTCATCAGACATTATAAGCTGGACACCTATGCTTCGATTGAAGCAGCCTTTGACAGGTGGGTCCTCTAGAGGGTCCATTCTGATTAGGGGATCTCAGACCAGACTGCGCCCACCAGTAGGACAAGCCAGCTTTGGTATGTCCCATTCCTGGATACTATCTCCACCACAATGGAGAAGGGGCGTTGGTCTTAACTGATATGCTCCTTCTCGTTGGGTGGAGATAACATCGAGCCCCACCCTGAAAGACTGTCTGGTCCTGGGTCCAAAGGGAAGAACATTGGAACAAGGCACGTCAAGTCTGTCACTACGTCTTTGCCAAAAGCTGGGGGCTGTTGGTGAAAAAGGTGTGTCCTCATAGCTTTGACAGACTCAGTCCAATCAGCTAGCAGATGAGGACTACCCATTCCTGGATACTGTCTCCACCCAACGAGGAGCGTATCAGGTAAGACCAACGCCCCATCACACAATAAACTTGCCAGGTTTCTCTGCTGTCAGAAGCTCGCTACGCCACATCTCACATACATCCTTCTCTAGTGTTGCCTAGCCCAGGGGTCACCAACCTTTCAGACCTCAGGGACCACTAAATTCATAATTTTAAATCCCACGGACCACTAATATGATC
>JANHZT010002920.1:98534-112041 GCA_032468215.1 Stegonotus admiraltiensis | reverse complement strand
TTTTTTTAACCACCTCTTCCCCGGAAGAGGTTGAAAAAAAAAAAAAAAGCTTTAAAAGTCTCTCTGACGATCCCAGCTGAGTTGTCTGGTCGTCAGAGAGACTTTTGAAAGCAGTTTTTTGCATTTGCAGAAAAAATGCTTTGAAAAGATTAAAAAAAAAAGTTCGCCACGCCCACAGTCACCTTACCACCAAGCCCTGCCCACTAATTAAGCCACGCCCACAGAACCGGTAGCGAAAATTTTTAAATTTCACCCCTGGTTTTGTCAGCAGGCCTGGGGACCCCATTGGGAGCTAAATGAAGTGGCATGTTTGATTCTGCTGTTGCCACCATGGGATGGGAAGGGGTTTAATTGTGAATCTTTAACTGGATTTGTAATGCTGTATGCCATTCAGAATCACTGTGTGTGAATTGAGTGGCTATATAAATTTGTTTAATAACATAAAATAAATAGTTATCCTAATATTAATGGATCAGTGTAGTTAGTCACTTTCCATTCTTCATTGGGATGAAGTATATAGTGTCCCAGATGGGGTGCCTTGGGGAGAGATTGGGATGGGGGAATAATCTACATCATGTTGCAGGAAAAGGAAAAAAAATATTTATTATTAATTTATTAGTCCAATTTATATGCCGCCCTTCTCCGTAGACTCAGGGCGGCTTACAATGCATTATAGCAATAGCCTGCATACTTTTTTTTGTATATAATTAGGGCTTTTGCCCCCCCCCAACACACACACACACACTCACTCACACACAAGCGGTGTTGTTCTATACAAAGTTGGCTTATTGCCCCCACAATCCGGGTCCTCTATTTACCTACCTCAAAAGGATGGGTCAACCTTGAGCCTGGTGAGATTCGAACTTGCACTAATAGCAGGCAGCTGGCAGCTAAGTGCTAGCACTTAACAGCACTTTAGTCCGCTGTACCACTGAGGCTCTGTCAGGATTTTAACACTATTCCAATGAATGATTTCTCTGCAGTGGACAAAGGGGAGGGGAAATTCTTCATCAGGCTTGAAATCTCAATTCTGGGAGGGGAAGAAATATTAGAGTCACACAGAACTGAGATTATTCCTGGCAGGCAGCTCTTTTTGTCAGCTCCTAGAAAAGAGAGGGAGTCTTCTCAATAGGCGGCAGCAGCAGCTTGCAGTTTTCCTTGCCAGCTTCCCCATTGAATTTCTGAGAAAGCCAGCAGAGAAGATTGCAAATGGCTATTGCATGATTGTGGGGCACTTGTTAGCCAGTGGTAAGTATGACTAGGTTGCCAAGCACTCAGTTCAGTATCATGTGACTTCGGGGGAGCAGTGCAATGCTTTATGATTGCCATAGGCCATAAAGCACCCTTTCTGAGACCATCATAACTTTGGTCGTTAAACTAGTTGTAATTCAAAGACTACCTGTATCACTGTTCTGTGACTGCATGGCTGTCAGTCTGTTTCCAGGTGAAATTCAAAGCCCTGGTTATTACCTTTAAAGCCTTAAATGCCATGGGTGAGATTATTTGCAAGACCAACTTTCACTGAGAATATCTGTCCATTCTACCAGATCAGACACAGTTTGAGCAAGCTCCAGGTCCCTTCCCTTAAATATTGCCTGTAATGGGACCTCAGAAGTGTGCCTTTTTCATAGTAGCCCCTACCCTATGGAACACCCCCCCTTCCCCCCAGTTTTTAGCAGGCCTCCACTCTCATAGTCTGGAACACAAAAGAACCAACTCTTTCTCCAAGTGCTAGAAGAGGGTTGAACTTTGAGGATAGTTTTGTTGAATGCATCAGAGGAGAACGGCTGAGGTTTTTGCTTTTCTGCTTTATTATTTTTTGGGTTTTATTGTTGTGGATCCCCTGGAACTATATTTCTTAAGATGGGTGGCCACATAATTCTTTTAAATGAAATCAGTCATCAATTAATTTTTACTTCATTCTTCTCTAGACTCATTTGGACCAAACTAATTATTCTCATGAAAATTCAGAACTGGCAGAATTGGATAAGCTAAGATATAGACATTGCCTCACAACACTTACAGTTCCAAGAAGATGTATAGGATTTGCAAGAAGACGAGTTGGGAGAGGTGGAAGGTAAAATAAGATATTTTCCTCCAGTTGAATATTTAATGCAAGTATTTTGTATTTTAAGTAGTTAGTAACATTTATTTTTTATTTCTTTTAAAATCAGGGTATTAATGGACCGGATAGCCACAGAAAATGATCCTGTCCTGAAGCAGATTGATCCAGATATGCTAAATACTTGTTCAAGCTCTTCCCAAAATATAGACATTTCTTCTAATTTTTCACGGACCAATGCTTCCAATAAACATTGTGGAAATAAACTTTCCCTTTCTGAAATACTAAGCAATATCAGGTCTTGTCGACTGCAGTGTTTCCAACCAAGGCTACTAAACGTACAGGACAGTGATAGTGAAGAATGTACCTCAAGGAAACCAGGGCAGGCTGTGAATAATAAAAGAGTTTCTGCACCTTCTGTAGCTTTATTGAACACCAGCAAGAATGGGATTTCAGGTAGGCAAATATTTACAATATTAACTTTTAAATAAATTTCTTTTTCATTTTTTATATGAATCTGTCTGTTATAGCTATAATAATGGGGTTCAGAAAAAAATACTATCACTATGCAGTTGTACTCTTAGTCATATAAAATAGCTTTAATTTTAAGATATAGTATTAGGCATAGTTCTAGTAATGTTTTCATGGGAGTCAGTTTTATTCTACTGCTATGCTTATATACTGCTCAATCCAATATTACAAGAAGTTTCTGCATACCTATCTTTCAGTTTTCTGTTATTTGAAACTGAATTAGCAATACTATTACTTTCAATCTAGTCCTTAACATTTTTTAAAAAATATTTTTATTAATTTTTTTACACTGCCCAGCAGTTCTTGTGGTACTCATCTATTCTAATACCTATAATTAACAACTAAAACTGAAGATAATAAATGAATTTACATTAGACTATTAGAGAAAATTCAATCATTAAGATTTTTTCCTCAGGGAAAAAAAAAGGAAAGCATGAAAAAACAAATATTTACAGTGATGTTAAACAATTGTGCACAGTTATCTAGTAGCCTCTATTGCTATATCATTCATATCTTAAGTCTTAAGACATCACCCCGATTTTAAAAAGATAAGGGTTTCCCCTGCCAGATATGTCCAACTTCAGGATGCAGTGCCCATCTCTGATTCACAGCCAAAGAGACAGCATTGTCCAAAGGCGCTTCTGGACAGTGTGACTATACGCCGAGTCACTTCCCACTGAAGTATACCTATTTATCTACTTGCATTTGCATGCTTTCAAACGGTGGGCAGGAGCTGGGCAAGTAACGGGAACTCAGTCCATCACACCATGCTTAGGTCTTAAACTGTCCACCTTCCGGTCAACAAGCCCAGTGTCCTGTGCAGTTTGTTATATTAATCTTCTTTCATATAGTACAGCAGTATGTCAGGTAAACAGAAAAGTAAGTTAAACACATTAGATTTGATATATATAAGAAATGTATGCAGTAAACCAAGACGATGAATCAAGTATGAATTCTGGATGAAATACAGACCTGAGTGTGTTCAGTATGAAAGAAGTTTGTGAGCCGCCCTGAGTCTTCGGAGAGGGGCGGCATATAAATTGAAGTAATAAATTAAAAAAATATATAAATAAAGTGATTTAGTCAGATAAAGAGAATGAAAATAGAACTGCAATGTTGCAACTAGATGGAGTTGATGAGCTTCTCAAAAAGAAGAGCTGTATCTGAAACAGCCTATGGAGGTGGTAGAAGCAAAGATGGCTTTGGCTTTCATAGAGGAGGATGAAGTATAATGAATGGTGTTCGTGAAAATTCAGCATTTTTCTTTTTCTTATATTGTGCCTCAGTTTTCTCAGCTTACCATTCCTTGCACTTTTGTCTGTATTTCACATAATGTTCTTTCTCCTGGAAGGAAATAATGTGATGGGTGGGCAGGTAGTTAGTTGACAGATAAAGAGTACAGTACTTTGATTTCAAACTTCATTGGAATTTATTTACAGCTTTATCAATACTAGTTACATCCTAATACATCTCTTAGTTGATAGAATTCTGCCGTTTCCCTCATAGATTTGGAAATCCATCAGGGAGAAGGAAAGGAAGAAAATCTGATACCATAAAATATTTTTGTTTTGTTTAAATTTTTTTGACTGCTTTATGTAGTAAAAAATATCTCATGGTAGCTTAAACCATTATTGAATGATTACTTACACAACCTACTCTATTAATGAAGCTTATTCTTAGATATGTATGACATTGTAAACCGCCCTGTCAACATCATGGGGCGGTATATAAGTCTAAATGCTATTGCTATTGTAGCCTGAAAATATAAAACCCTTACAAGTCAATCTGCTCAAATGTTCCACTGAGTGAAATGAGACTTATGATGGACAGTAGTGGATTTTCCCAAATTATGGAGCAGTGAGATGTATAGGATTACAAAATCAGTCTCCAGTCATCTGTTAGGAATTACTTTTGACTAAGCTCACACTTTAAATCTAAGATTTCTGTAGTCATTGTTGACAAACTTTAAAACCCTATTCAAAAAGAATTATAAAATGTTTGGTAGCATTAATTACCCCCTCCTGCAGTGTTCAAGGCTGTTAAGTACCTGCATTTTTTGATGAACAACTTCTGTAAGCTTGAGAGCCCCAGTAAACCTACAGCATTTTGAGAACTATACTCCAAGAGTAGATAGGGCCAGTACTTGTTGTTTAGTGAGACTTCAGGTTGCTTAAAGTATGAAAGAGTGTGCAAGTTAAAGAACTCACTTTATCACTTAAACAAATGAAATAAACAACAAAAAACCCCACTATCAAAACCCCAAAAGTACAAAAACTCAGGTCCTACCTGAGGATGGTTGGAAAGCTGGAAAAGGAATATTTGCTACTCTGAGTTAAGTCTTTATATAGCTTCTTCATACAAATTCAGCCAAGGTGATTTAATGCTGAAATTAAAACAAAATAATAATAATCTTTTAGCAATACTGTTAAGAACAGAGCTTGGGTTACTGAGCTGGACTTCTCTTCTGCCTTTTTTAAATAAGCTTAGAGGAGATAGAGGAGGGTTTCTCCAGAAATGGGCTTTTTAGCATATAGTGCTCTGTTTTATAATTCATAAATGTGAACTTGGTCATAATTCAGTACTATTTTAAGAATAGGTATTTTAGCAATTTGCTTCTTGACTGCTCATCATGTGTTTTGTGAGAATGGTAAATAGAAATGGCTTGGTTGCTTTTTTAAAAATATACCTCCATTAAACAAGTCAGATTCCTATATAAAGACATATCCTTTGGTATCATTGAAATGTTGTAGGCCAGTGTTGGTGAACCTTTTTGGCACCGAGTGCCAAAATGGGAGAGCGCGCAGGGGAGCTCCAGAAACCAGAAGACCAGCTCCCTGGTGCACATGCGTGGGAGCGCCAGAAACCAGAAGAGCAACGGCAACGGCTGGCGTGCCTGGAGAGATGGCTCTGTGTGCCACTTCCGGCATGCATACCATAGGTTTGCCATCACAGTTGTAGGCCCTTAATCCCATAAATTTGTTAAAACCTCTCCTTGGAACAGGCTGGAAATTTATATCAACTGTCAAATTGAAGGATTGATGTTCTTATGTTGATACTTAACTGTTGCAACTGACAGCACAACTGTTATTACCAAAAATATACAGATAATTTTGTGTTGTATTTTCAAGAGTAAATTTTATGAGAGATCAAAATTATGTTATATACATAAATAAGGAGGATTAAGTTGGGTTTAAGTCATCCATATTAATTATAACTTAAATCTCATTCATTTCAATAGATCTACTCAATGGTTGACATGATCTGCCCCTAGCCATTAACAGATACATTGTCATAGCCAATTAACTAGTTGTTAATAGACCTGTTGTGATAAGCTCCACCTACAAGTCATTTAAGAAAGGAAGCAACCAAAAGTCAAGAAAAGGGGTGAACAAACCTAAACACAATCTTCCTCATCATGCACCTATTAACTAACATCCAAGTAAGTATCATGCAAACAAGAACAGTCAAAGAAAAAAAAACAATCCAGCCAAAATGTAGTCAAAGAAGGAAGAGTTGCTCAATCAAGGCTGGTAAAATAAGCTATCACATAATGAGTAAACTTCACTGCCTTATGCATTAATGTTACTAAGATAGTGGCAGTGAAAATGAAGAAAATGTGAAATCAATCCATAGACTTCATAAAAACAAATATGAGCGAAGGATATTTATGCTTTTTGCAATTTATATTTGATGCCAAAAACACAACTTTTGGTTCATGTTGAAAAGAGAGGCTGTTAGTTAACTGATCAAGTATCCAAACAATACATTAAGTAGGTTTTGCAAACTAGTTACTAGATACAATTATGATAATTACTAACATAACTGAAAAGGACTACTTGTAAAACTGATCAGCCCTGTTCTACACTACACAGTTAAAATATCATTAATTATTTTGGGTAACAAAAATAGTAATATTTGTAGATATGAAAACTTAATCT
This sequence comes from Stegonotus admiraltiensis, assembly GCA_032468215.1. Taxonomy (NCBI): domain Eukaryota; kingdom Metazoa; phylum Chordata; class Lepidosauria; order Squamata; family Colubridae; genus Stegonotus; species Stegonotus admiraltiensis. Next base: position 105,510 of record JANHZT010002920.1, on the reverse strand, counting down.
ATCCTTCAAAAAAACAACAACAACCAATAGTTCTGGAGAGATAAGAATATGCCAAAAGTTAGCGCAGAAAACTTTAGAGCAGAATTTACATTTGGAAGTTACGTGCAATGCCATTAACAGATGTCTGTCTCTCATAGCCAGGTCTTCAAAGATTTATGGAAGGGTAACAGGGTTGGGGGCCCTTTAATGTCCGAAGGGAGGATTTTCCACAAAATGGGCTGCTGCAGTAAAAGCTTGTTTTCTAGTCCCTGTCAGCCAACATTCAAACATCTAACACACAAGTGGCTGAACTAGCAGCTGAGAGAGCCCTGTACTCTTCCTCAGGTTCAATAGACTCAAACTCTTCCCAGGAGAGTTGGAGTCCAACATAAAGCAAATGTCACTGATTTTATCTGCCAGATGTGCAGCATATTCTTCAGAATGACCCTTTAGGTAGACTTCGGCCTTATTCTCTTCAAGGGAGGACCGAGTCACCTGAAACAGTGCCGCTAAATGACTATCAGCAGATGCAATAAGGGAGGAGAAATAATTATGTTTCACCACCCTAATCTCCATGAGATAGGCCTTAATAGCAGCTCTAACTCATGTTCAGTCATCTTCACTTCCTATCTTTCACCAGCAACCCTCTAGGCCAGAGATGTCAAACTCACGGCGCCACAGCGGCGTCATGTGACATATCAGGACTTTTTCCCCCTTTGTTAAACCAGGTGGGGGCGTGGCCTACATGTGACACATCCGGTCCCTAGGCCAGGAGTTTGACAGCCCTGCTCTAGGCATCCCTTAGCCTGCTTAAGTTCCCTTAGTTCCATTGTAACTATGAGTAATATTGGGAATGATGGGCATAGAAAGGCTGCTCAGTCGCGTTTTGATCTAAAGTTGTTGGCACTTTATTATTCCGTGCAGCCTCCAAGGCTTCTACTGGACTAAGTAGCAATCTTTCTGGAATAACCTCAAGTTCCCTCTGGAACCCAATCAGGTCCATTAGTGGCCTGGGATAAGCCAATCCAATAGGGCCAGCCTCCCTGCAGAATGGGATTGAAACGCGAAAAATTAAGGCTCGGTAGTGTTTTAAAAGTAAGAGTAAATCATCTTGTCTTCCTGATTGGTACACAGCTGTCCTAAAGAGTGAGAGAAAGACAAATACTTTGAATTAAGAGACAGATACATTTAGGAAGTAATTCCCAGCATATCCCTTGAATTCTGTGATACCTATAAAATATGTTGTTTGTCAGTATGCATATTGAACATGGCATCATTTTTTACGTATCCCTTGGATATTTTATATGTTCTTATTGAAGAGAAATGAACTGAATGAAACAATTAAACCTTGGCATATGACAATAATTGGGTCATATAATTAAATCTTGAAATGACCACAATTGGAACCAGAACTTTTGTTTGGCAGTGATGCAGTGGTTAAATGATATGTGACTGCTTTTACAACTTTTGCCATGGTCGTTAAAGAAATAACAGTATCTTTAGAGCAAATCTGGCTTCCCCCTTGACTTTGAAATCACATGACCTCAGGATGCTGCAACTGTCATAAATTGCATGCTGATTGCTGAGCAACCAAATTTTGATTATAGGACTGCAAGGATGTTGCAGCAGTAGTAAATGAGAAGTCTGGTCATAAGTCATTTTTTTCAGCTCAGTTGTAACTTCAAATAGTTGTTAAACAAATGGTCGTAGGTCAAGGACTACTTGTAGTCTCAAATATAATGTGCATTATGTTCAACCTCAAGATGAACTGTAGATCTCTCTTCAGGCTTGGCAACTGGCTGATGTTTGCAGGGTCATGTGATCACCTTTTGCTACCTTTTGACCAGTAAAGTCAATGGGGAAGCCAGATTCATTTAACAACTGTGTTAGTAACTTAACAACTGCAGTGATTCACTTAACAACTCTGGCATGAAAGGTCATAAAATGGGGCAAAATTCACTTAACAGATGTCTCACTTAACAACAGAAATTTTGGGCTAAATTGTGGTTGTAAGTCGAGGACTACCTGTAATAGAAATGCAAGGATATACAGATAGTACTCGACTTACAACAGTTCATTTAGTGGCTATTCAAAGTTACAACGGCACTGAAAAAAGTGTCTTGTGATCATTTTTCACAGTTCACTACCTTTGCAGCATCCCCATCATCATGTGATCAAAATTCAGATGCTTTGCAACTGATTCATATTTTTGACCGTTGCTGTGTCCCAAGGTCATGTGATCACCTTTTGTGATCTTCTCACAAGCAAATTCAATGGGAAAGCCAGATTCACTTAACAGCTGCATTACTAATTTATCAACTGCAGTGATTTACTTGACTCTGGCAAGAAAGGTTGTAAAATAGGGGGAAACTCAATGTTTAAATTGAACATAAATTTTGGGGTCAGCTGTAGTCATAAGTTGAGGAGTGACACTTTGCCCTTTTTCTTCATTCTTAGTCTTCTTGTGCAAAGATCTGAACAAAAGATATATAGTTGAATTGCACCTGCTCTGTTCTTCTTGAAATCTTTCCCTTCAAAGGAACTTTATTAGGGTGAAGAATGTACATTACTTTCCCATTCCCATTTTTTAAAAATCAAAAGGTTTCATAGATTTCGGAGAAAAGAATATTGGTGAGATGACCAGAGTTGTGTGACTATGAGATGGGCAGCATGTAAAATAAATATATAAATAAAATATTTACTACAGGAATCAGTAGCCTGAAGCTCCAGAAACTCCTGTAATTAAAGTAACTAACAAATAAACTGCAGTATAAATTATAAAATGCCTTACAGTGTAAGTTGCAGCTAAGAAATCCTGAAACATTCTTCCCCCAGCTAATGAAAATATAAAAAAATCCTGGTCCTATCCATGTGGCCTACTTTGGATCATCTTGCGTTCTTAAAAATAATATGTGCACCCCGATTACTAAAAGATTGCCAACTCTGACCCAACAATAGGGAATGTTAAAGCAAATTATATCAAAGGAATGGCTTTTTTTCTGATTTTAGCTTTAATCTTTATTACTATATGAACTATTTTACAACATAGTATAGTTGGGGGGCCTTCTTTGCCCCTGGTGCTTACATAAAATTATAAGTAACAAAACGGCCTAGAGTTCAAAATATCTGAAATATTTCTGGTGTTGTAAATGGAATTGAAAACTCAAAATAGAACTGAAAACAGTTGAAAATGTTTGCACAAGCTAATTTAATTGACCATCCAAAATTATTTCCAAACTCTATTATACTTGGGTTTTTTTTTAAAAAATACTAAATTGGAATAGTATGAGTGAAAATAAAATGAATGTCTGCAGAAATACTCTAATCAAGACAAGTGGGAGTTTTCATGAACTGTCAGCTGTTAGACAAAACCAGAGCAAATGATACAATTTAGCACATAGAGGAAATTGGTAAACAGTATCTCTATTTGTGATGCAGTAGCTATGTGAATTAAGAAGAAATTCATTTGTTGTAGGAATTTTCTTAACTAGGCAGGTGCTGAGATAATTGGTACAAGAAAAATAAGTATGTTAAATTTTTATACCCATTATTTGTGATAGACCTACTATTCTCTATTAGCATGAGCCTACATTCAGATAACATACTAAACCTTGAACTAACAAAGTACTGCTATTTGCTGGCTATGATATTGAATGGTGGGAGGACTGAAAAAGGTCTGAAAAAGCCAGGTGGTACAAGAGATACACTCTATGCTAATTGTAGGTTTAGGAAGATATAATGTGCAGACAGGACTATGGATAAGAAATGTGAAGGACTTCCTCTCTTTTGTCTCATTAAACATTTTCATGCTGAAACTACCCTAATTATAGTTTTGGTGGCCACCAACCCAGTAACTTTACCAAATACTGCAGTTTTCAAATCACAATAAAAAACTCATTGAGTTCCAGAGTTACTACAGATATAACAACTCAGTTAATGAATGATGATTAATTGCAGCTGAAACTGCTGGTTTTGTTTTTGGCAGTTTTTTAAATAATAAATAACACTTTACAAATGCTTTTTTTAACTTGTATATTTTTCTTTTTAGAGACACTATCAGCTATTTAATTTATAAGTAGTTAACTAACTAAATTAGTGAACAGCTTAATTTACAAGTTTAAAATAAACCTTTCATAAATTCATTGTGCTATGTAATATAGCTATTTAAAAATTGTTTCGCTTCCTAATCCATGTAATTTATACAGTGACTTATATGACCTTGAACCCTTAAATTCAAGCATGTTCTCCTTTCTTTCTATAGTAACTGGGGGTATTACAGAAGAACAATTTCAGACACATCAACAGCAGTTAGTTCAAATGCAAAGGCAGCAACTTGCTCAGCTCCAGCAAAAACAGCAGTCTCAGCATCAATCCCAACAGACATATCCAAAAGCACAGGTAACAAACACCTTTCTTGAAAATTATTTCTCTTATATTCTAGACACCAATGTAGAACCAGTTCTGCTTTTTAAAAAAAAAATTGTCTCCCATTTTTTGTCTTCATATCTACTTCAAATAGGCCAGTCTCTAATATACTTAGCATGCAACCAAAATAGAGTAGATAAATGCAGTGTTGTGACAAAAAAAGGACTGCCACAGTTATGCTTGTGTATTGATTATAGCCCATATGCTGAATGCATTGTTGATTATAAACCAATATTGTTAGTGCTGGTGTCTTATCTGTTCTTAGAAAAATCTGTTTTCTTCTAATTCATAAAACTAACGTCACAATTCTTCCAAAGAGTAACTACTATATTGAGCTGATGGCAGCAAAAAACACCAGAGTCATGAGGGCACCTTAAAGAATAGCAGATTCACAGTGTTATTCTTTAAGGCATGAGCTTCCTTGGGCTACAGTCTGTGGTGAAATAAAATAAATCTACTAGTTTGTGATGTAATACAGAACCCCAGTGATTTATTTATTAATATTTAGAATTTGACATTCATTTCTGAATCAGTTTTCCCCAAGCCCCTTTGTAATGTTGATTCAACATTATTTAAATAGTCTAATAATGTGCATTATTGCCTTTCTTTGAAAATTATGACATCATTAATATATGAACACAATAGACAAAATTTATTTTGAGTGTTTTGATATTTTTGCATTTATGTTAGTGGTTGAAATATAACATGTTGTTCAATGTCTCATACTTATCTGGGTTTCTTACCCCCGTGTACACAAATGAAACTTAATGCTCTTTGGAAGGGATGTGGAGACGTTTCCATTTAAAGAAAGGTGCTTTTAACATTTCCGCACTGGACCACAACTTTTATAATGGTAAAGGTAAAAGATAGAAAGCAAAACCATTTAGCTTATTTAGTAGACAGAACCTAATCTGAAGCCAGTGAAAGTTTATGTGTTCACTCAAAGCAGCCCCTTCCTCTTCTGCAGCCACAGGTACTTGAAGTGTAAGAGTTAGAAGCAGTTCTGTCATTAGGAGAACATATTTTGGGTCTGGATAAATTTTTTTTAGTGTTTATACCAAGAATTAATTTGATGGTATCTTACAAATAGTCTGTAATTATGAAAACTGTTGTGTAAATTTCCTAGGGCTCAAGCACTTCTGATTGCATGTCAAAAACGCTTGACTCGGCCAGTGCCCATTTTGCTGCATCTGCAGTGGTGAGTGCACCCGCTCCCAATCGGGGTGAGGTGACAAAGGAACAGAGTGCCAGCCACAATATCAACGGTGTTGTTCAGCCAACAGGTATGTTTTTCTTCGTTTCATTATTTTCATGTTAGTTTGTAGCAAGATGTTTCTAATGCTTACTTTCTATGAAAGATCAATCTGAGAAAATGCTTGATAAGGCAATAATGGTGGCTTTTTTATTAAGTCATAGTATGAAAGATTTTGATCTTTTTATTATTTAATAAAAATAATAAAATTCTTGTTGGACTTCTTACATACTTTAAAGTATTAGTGTGCCTTTGAATTTAAGAGATGAGTCCTAATGTTTGGACATAGATCTCTTTCATTATTGCTTCACAGCAATAGCACTTAGACTTCTATACCGCTTCACAGTGCTTTATAGCCCTCTCTAAGTGGTTTACAGAGTCAGCATATTGCCCCCAACAGTCTGGGTCCTCATTTTACCTCGGAAGGATTGAAGGTTGAGTCAGCCTTGAGCTGGTCAGGATTGAACTCCTGGAGTGAGCAGTGACTTAGCCTGCAGTACTGAATTTTAACTACTGCACCACCATGGCTCATAGCTTGCTCCATCTTGGTGCCCTCCCCATATGTGTTGCCTTATAATTTACGTCAGTCTTAACCCAACTTATGGAATATGCCATAGCCAGAAGACATTAAGATGGGATGGTAGTCTTGGTTTTATTTCATGTATTTTATTTTACTTGAAACCTATTGAGTACGTCTGTTTTGTTTTGAACAGCAACATCAAAAACTCTCTATTCCACCAATATGGCTCTGTCATCTAGCCCAGGGATCTCAGCTGTACAACTTGTAAGGACAGTCGGTCACACCACCACAAACCATTTAATCCCAGCATTGTGCACAAACAGCTCTCAAACACTTCCTATGAACAATTCTTGTCTCACCAATGCAGTGCACCTCAACAATGTCAGTGTTGTTTCTCCAGTCAATGTACATATCAATGCAAGGACTTCAGCACCATCGCCAACCGCCTTAAAACTTGCCACAGTTGCTGCCAGTATGGATAGAGTGCCAAAGGTGACTCCAAGCAGTGCCATCAGCAGCATAGCAAGGTGTGTATCTCTTGGATATGAATGAAACAAGCTTTCATGATGTCCCTTCTCCTTTTTTTTTTATAGAAAAGTGGATTTACCAGCAAATCCTAATCCAAGAAAGGCTGAATTAAGTAATGATATTTGATTTGTGTATCTTGTTGGGAAAAAGTGTGTTTATGATCTACCCTCATAAGTGGAAGGCTAATTCAGCCAATTTTTTTTTGAATTTTTTTTTGAATTTTTTAAAACATAAAACTTAAAATACATCTTTTTAGAGCAAGGATTTGGTCC
>JANHZT010002920.1:4154-15880 GCA_032468215.1 Stegonotus admiraltiensis | reverse complement strand
ATTGCTTAACGCATTGTAAGCCGCCCTGAGTCTCCGGAGAAGGGCGGCATATAAATCAAAGCAAAAAAAAAAAATTTTACTTATTGAAAATAAGAAGTATTTTAATTTTTTAGGTGTATGATATTGTAAAAAACTTATGTGTGTGATATTGTAAAAAAAAACAAACATGAGTTTTTCCATCTTTTGTAGTTGGTACGTGACAATGCGGATCTTCGTTGTGAACTTCCAAAGCTGGAAAAACGACTTCGAGCTACAGCGGAGAGAGTGAAGGCCTTGGAAAGTGCTCTGAAGGAGGCCAAGGAGAATGCGATGCGGGATCGGAAACGGTACCAGCAAGAAGTGGACCGCATTAAAGAGGCTGTCAGAGCCAAGAACATGGCAAGACGAGCACATTCCGCTCAAATTGGTATGGATTCTGCCTCCTAATACAGAGGAGTCCTTGACACAAGGACAATCTGTGACAATTCTGGACAATTGTGTCCAGAATTTTTGCTGATATAAATAAGCAGGGCAGTTGTTAAATAATTCATGTCTAATTTTACAACCATTTTTGCCATGGTTGTTAAGCAAACTCAGCTCCCCCCGCTGATTTCGCTTGTCAGAAGGTGGTTGAAAAAGGCACAAATGATTATCATGTGACTTATAGGATGCTGCAACTACTATCAACATGCTACGGTTGCCAAGTGCCGATGAAATTTTGTTCATGTGACTGTGGGGATGCTACAACAATTGTAAGTGGTTATGAGTCACTTCTTTCAGTGCCACTGTAACTTCAAACAACCACTAAACAAATGGCTGTAAGTCAAGGATTACTTATGAAATACTCTAAGCTCAACATAAATTCAGCAAATACCATGGGTTCATAGATTTTTTTTTTTTGTGGAAAGTACTTCTATTTTTAGGTATAAATGACTATGGGTTTTAGAAGAGTATTCCTGAATGGTGACTTCAGGAGTTTTATTACTTTGTGAGTATTAACTTGAACTAAATTTGATGAGTTTCAAAGCAGTTGAGTACCAAAGTAGCACTGTACTTTCATCCTCATGTTGCAAAGTACTGTGTTCTCAGTTGTTTTGCTTAGTACTCAATGCATTTTGACACAAAAGTTTGTCCCGGTACTCGTTGTATGTTTGCTACTCAACATACAAGCTAGAACTTTTCATTGTCAGCTGCCTTGTGACTCACTACATTATTCCTTATGGGAAATTTTTTTTTGATACTCATCATATTTGGTACTCATTGTACCTCCCAAAACCAATCAATGATGAGTACTGAGGTACCACTGTACAAAAATGCAACAATTTTTTGAAGCTGCTCAATGAGACTTGCAGAAAGATGTGGTTGCGATAAGTGATTCGTAGAGAGATGTTTGATTCTCAGTCCCACATATTGTGAAGGATTATATTCTTCATTTCACTATATGTCTTCACTTTATAAAAAAAAAAGGAGCAACAGAAGACCTTACTTCAGTAGGTTTTTTAAGTTTTTTATTCATAGACAAATATACCCATTATCTTTTGTTCATACTGTTGTTGCAGCATTATCCATCAAACACACACCTTTAATGCCACTGCGCTTACCCTGAGCCTAAAATGCAATTTTCATATAATTTGTCCAGGTATATCTAACAAAGTAGTTTCTGTGGGATACTTGAAATTGATTATTCCTACCATCTGTTAATTTACTGTGTTCTGTCATCTTGATGATATTAATAGCTCTGTCAAAAGCTTAATATACACTATTGGTTATTACACTTGTAGTTTTGCTATAGTACATTAAGTGGTAGTGGGGGATTCATATAACTGACTGTTCCTTTCCATGTTAAAATATTTGAGAGAAATCATTAATTTTAAAGTAACTTGTAATTCCTCCAGAACTTGTAATTCCTCCAACTCCAGAAGCCAAGAGAGGGGAATACAAACTTTTGAAGGCAGATAAAAAGACAAAGTCAGTTTGAGAACAAAAACAAAGGAATCTATGGTATTTTTCAATGAGAAGGAATTTATGAATTATATATTATTGTTTGGAATATCTGTGGCATTAGCACTTTAGGCTTCCCACAGAGGAAATAAATTGGGTTATGATTATTTCAAAGAAGAGTAGTCCACTTGTTGGCTTAAAATAAACATTTTCCTTGACTTTGCTTTTTCTCTTTGCAGCCAAGCCTATTCGCCCTGGTCATTATCCAGCATCTTCTCCCACAGCCATTCATGCCATTCGTGGAGGTGGTGCATATTACCAAAACATGAAGTAAATAACAGGTAAGGGCATAGCTGGGCCAGTGTCTCAGGGCGGAGAGCAAGTTGCACCTCTCCCTGAGAGACCAAGGTGTGCACAGTACCAACAAGGGCCGGAAGAAGCACCTGCGAGACCCAGCAAGTACAAGGGCACTTCACTCCCACTCTGGAATATGGAGCAAGTCTCCATCCCCTGCTGTCACCCTTACCTTCTCAGGCCAGGCGAGGAGTGACTGGGAAGGGAGAGTGAGGGGTGGGGCCAGCCAGTGGTGGGTTCAGCCAAAAGGGAGCCACAGCAGGAGGATGAAAGAGCCTCATGCGGCTCTGGAGCCGCGGGTTGCCAACACCTGTGCTAAGATAAGAACAGCCAGATTGAAGACCAGCCTTGCAAATAACTCGGCTTGATCTTGGAATATGTTTGTTAGTATGTATTGTATGCCAGGGGTGGGTTCTACTTACCTTTACTACCGGTTCACATTGGGAGCTCGCTTTGCTCGTGCGCTTCCGTGCATGCACAGAAGCTGCTGAACATGCGCAGATCACCTATGATGACATCCGGGTCAGTGGGCCGAGCCTCCCGCCGGTTTTACTACCAGTTCTTGAGAACCGGTCCGAACCGGGGGCAACCCATCACTGTTGTATGCATCACTGTGCCCAAGTAGACATCCCTCTAAACCAGAGATGGGGAGCAATGCCCCTTTATGACTTGTGAACTTCAATTCCCAGAATTCCTGAGTCAGCATGGCAGGCTCAGTAATTCTGGGAGTTGAAATTTACAAGTCACAGTTCCCCATCCCTACTCTAAACCATTAGATCAACTTTATTGTTTTAACTACATTAATAGGCAATGCTGCAATTGTTGTAATTGTTGGTCCCCTTTATTCAACTGACTCATTGAACAGCTTCTGATTCTGAGGCTAAAACAGTTTCTATAGATGATATTTCAGAAATGTAGGAGAAAAATCCATTTTGTTTCTAATGGAAAGGAACTTTTCAGAGTATATGTAGTAAGTTAAACCAAAATACATCTTTCATGAATCAAGAATGTGCCACTGTTTTGTGACAGCTACGTTTACCAATAGGGTAGTGACTATTTTACATTTACCAATAGGATAGTGACTATTTTAACAGCATAGTTTCTCACATCCTTTCAATGAAATGCTGGAATGTCTGTGTCTTTCACCTGCCCCTTAAAAAAAGTAGAACAGTCTGTTGTGCTCCAACAACACTCTCCTTAGTAATACATTTATCCAAGTATATTGTTTCAGAAGTAGCCACAATGTTCATTATTGCCCAAAAATACATTGTCTCTATTGTGTAACATTATTAGTAATGTCCTTACATTGCTGACCTGTGCTGTGAAAGACTTCTCTGAATGGTTCAGGTATTGATCTTAGCAAGAAGTTAATTATGGATAGTCCTTGTTCAGTGACTGTCTCATTTAGAGACAATTTGCAGTTATTATGGAGATAAAAAAAGGAACTTTACAACCAGTCTTTGCATTTATAACCTTTGCAGCTCTGTAAAGCATAGAGAAACTAAATAAGATTGTATGCTCCATTATGTTTTCACTTGATAACTGCTTTGTTTAACAACTGAGTTCCAGGTCCCAATTCTGGTTGCTGAATGATTACCTGTACATTTAATATAATTCAGAATGTTTTCTGTTGATAGTGTCAGTGTAATGGCAAGGTGTAAGGACAAACACATTATGGGGAAAAAAATTAAGTTTGGCAATTTCACTGCAGTTTTTGGAACACCTGCAATTCTGTGAGAAGAGTACTGCAAAGCATGTTTAAATAACAAGGGAAAACCAATGGTAGCTGTTCCATTTCTACTCACATTTTTCCCAGGTGACTAATAAAAAGTAATTGAGTAATGAAGAAATTGAAATATAATTACTTTTCCAAGACAATCAATTGAATAGCTGGACCTGAGGATGAATCTGAGTTTAGTCTTTGCCAGTTCTAACTCAATATCCTTATTTTAGTATTTAGTATCCTGATGTAGTCATTTTGAGTGCGATCCAAAGTGAATAAAGCTTGAAACAATTTAGGTCAAACACACACTAGAACTGTTGTCTCCCTTCTGATTTAAGGAACTTTTGCCTCATCTTTTGGGGTACCTGATTGATAGCTACACAGAACACTCTCTGCTTGGTGCAATTTCTAGTATTCTCTCTTCCACCTATTCCCCAAAACTTTACTTGTTCTGCAGTGCATTTGATTGAACTTATTATTGCACAATATATTCTCATGTTGTATTTTAAGTCTTGGTTCATGGCTGGATTACTATTGGATTGTCAGATTTTGAGTTAATTTTGTAAGAAAAAAAATGGAAAACTCTTTGGAATGAATTGTAGATCTGGAAGCTTTTTACAAATAAAGACACACAAAACAATTTCCAAAGCTCGTTTCCCCCCTCTCAAACAATCCCGTCATGTGTGAGGGTTTCTGTTCTGCAGCACCACATTTATTTAGATTTTTTTAAAAAAAATCCTGCTTTTTTATTTTTATAAATAACTCAAGGCAGTGAACATACCTAACATTCTTTCCTCCTCCTATTTTCCTCACAACAATCACCCTGTCAGGTGAGTTGGGCTGAGAGAGAATGACTCATGGCTAAGGAGGGACTAGAACTCACAGTCTCCTGGTTTTTAACCTAGGTCAGTGGTAGGCAAAGTTGGCTCTTTCACACCCTGTGGACTTCAACTCCCAGAATTCCTAAGAGCCAAGTTTGCCTACCACTGACCTAGTGCCTTCACCAGTACACCAAACTGGTTTTCTCCATATGATGATTATATACTTTTTGAAAACCAATTAATGCCCCAAAAGCTATTCTACTATTCTGCTCCTAAAAATATGATTTGTACTAACACATTTTATGTCTATTTTTTTTTCCAGACTGACCAGATGGTACTTGGCATGTGGAAGGTTGTCATCAATTCACTACTACTTTTTTTACGGAGAACTGGAACTATATTTCTGTTTGTTGTACATGTTCTATAGCCATCGGCAATGCACCGGTTTCAAATGTTTCAGCTTTGTCCCATCTCCATATGTACAGAAGTGTGTCCAATACACTTTTCCCTTTCCAAACCTTGTACAGTGTATCTAACACATTATCCTAGGGTAATAATACCCTGAGTCTGCTGCTCAATCCCTGTCATTGACTAGACTGCATTTTACCCCTCTGTGCCACACTTGTGGAAGATTCTGTGCTTGCACTGATGCTGTTTTATTCTCTTTTAAGTACTTTGGTGCATCAGCAAAAACGTGACATCCAAGAATTAGCCATCGAACAACCATAGCAACAAACCAGATGATTGGATTCCATCACTGAGTTTTTTTGATTTTCTGTATAACATGTGCATCATTTTATATTTTTAGAAATTGACAGGGTGCAGCTATATAGTTTGAAAATAGCCTCCCCCCCATCTGCTTTCAAAAGAAAAATTAAAGTACCTCAAATAGTGCATTTTTATTACCCTGGTGAAATGTTGAATTTGTTTTAAAAGGGTAGAGAGGAAAAGCTAAATTATGAGTACTTTTGCTTGATAGAGATCAGATAACAGTAGAGATATAGAAGGATGCAAAAGAACATGGTTAGCATAGTTTTAGTCTTAAAATCCAATGATCATGTGGGTACATTATAATCTCAAAGTTTAGGATTTGATCTATAATGTCCCTTACTGATCTTCAGGTGATTATGCAGAAGCAATGGTTTTGATTAATATGAATATTAAAAGTAAATTTAGAATAGCGGGTGAAAGTCTAATTTCTCCTTAATTTTCAGAGATCATAGTAGAAGTCAGAAATGTGGGGAAAATTCTGCTCTAATAAGATTAAGAACCCTTTTTTAAAGGGTTGACTAGGAATAGGTATGCATGTTTAGAGTGCAGAGGAAAAACAAAAAGGAAGAATGATTGAAATAATGTTATCAAAATCCTGAGCATTTATAACATTAGATGCTGGTACTGAACCTTACGGCAGTCTGCCCAAGAAAATGGTGTAGTACACCCTCATTGTATTCTTACTTAATGACAGACATGAAGTATTAAGTTGTATTTTAAGTGAAAGACATGGGTAACCATAGAACAGGTAGATAAACAAGTGTTACATCTCCAGCTTAATGTGTCGGTTATATTTATTTTGCATATGTTTTATATATACATTGAACACCATGCATAGGAACATGTGCTTTTTCAAAAGAACATGAGGTTCAAAATTGAATTTCAATTTACATTCATTCCATTCTGTCGCTGTGGCTTTCACTAAAATTAACAGTAAATTGGGGCTGCTAATTTTTTGGGGGAGGGAATACTTTTACCTAAAAAGCTAATCTGCTTATAAAGCCTTTAAAAAGATGGTTATCAGATATTTTATCACGATGTAGGTTAGGCATTCTAGACTGTAACAAAGATTGTTGGATCTTATTTAATTTATTAAGGATTGCACTAATTGTGAGGGAAGGGAGAAACTTTTGTGACGTGTTTAATGAAAGACCTTATTTTGCATTTATTTTGTTATTTCTTTTTGTAAATGTTTGTGTTTTTAAATGTTGTTACACATGTATATACAGTCCACCACTTGAAGTTTGAATTTGCCATATTCAGTCCTTTTTCTGGGATTAATGAGGCCATCTTTTTAGTTGTAAATTGTTGAACACCAAGTTACATGCACACACATGAAGTTTACATGCATAAAGCTCCCAGTTAGTAAAACAAAAAACAAAAAAACCCATAACAATATTTGAGGAAATTTCAGCTAGGACATCCTAGTAGGATGTGTATCATGGAGGATGTTTCAAGTAATCTCATTATAGCTATTTTCATAGGCAGATGAGCTCTTAGAATGCACAGTTAATGAGGTTTTATTTTAAAACATATTTTAAATGATCCCTTTTTGTGCATTTAAATAATATTGTTTAAGATGTTTTGATACTGTGAATGCAAGCACTATACCTGATCAATCCCCACTGATAGGAATGAGAACTGGATACTGTGGTTTGACATTAAGCACTTTTGAAATTACAAATTGTGAGGTTAATATGATGTAAGGAAGTAAGGATGTAAGGAAAAGTTAGCTTTGATGCCACAGAATTGTTAGTTGCTGATCAGCCAGTCAGTTCTTCTAACTTAAGCCTCTCCTTGACTGAGGCCTCAGAACTAATTTTTCCGCTTTGGATCAAAGATGGCAGAAAGTCTTCTGAAATGGGACACAAAGGCACAGTATATTGCAATGCTTAGGGATGTATTTTGAAAATGAGCCACACACTTTTATTATGTTATTGACTCACTGCTGCTAGAATTTTTTTTTGTGATATGTCTAAGCCATTCTTAAGTTTTTGATGCTAATTTTACAGTATGTTTGTATAGCTTCCAAAATGCCAAGAGATTTGATTTACTCTTTAAAAAGTCCTTTTCCCCTTTTCTTCTTTTATAGTTACAGTTTGACTGGCATTCTTTAAATGATAGGAAGGTTTTGAGTTTAATTCGTGAAAACCCAAAAACTATGTTAAGTACTTATAGAATTTTCTGACTGAAAGTGAAGCTTGTTTTTAATTTCAATCATACTTTCTTTATAGTCTCATTTTTATTTATGTACATCCTTGGGCTAACTTTTTAATTTAGCCTTCTGCCACTGAGACAGTGGAAAGGTTCTGATCACAGTTGCTACATTCTGCTGAATTAAGTTAGGAATGGATTATTCTGAATTAATTAGCTTGACATAATGTAAACTGTATTAATATCTAAAAGCTGGCTTTAAAATCTGTTCCCATAGTCAATGAATGAAAAAGCGCACACAACATCATATTTTGTTACTTCATTTATAAATGAAAGTACTTCCTTTTTTAAAAAATAACACAGCCCCAAAGCTTATCTTTCATATAACAAATATCTTGTTTATTAGGTTTATTCCACAAAAGGACTACTGCAACTTGCAACTTTTGGGGGTTAACTTGCTCTCTCTACCCTCATCATAGGCTGTGTTGAAAAACAGGTTGTGCAGTGTAAGCTGTAGCTTACTGGTGGTGAATTGGCCCCTAAGCCTTCATAGTCTGAGGCAAGAATATGAACATGTTTTCAAAATGATGAATCTATTCACGGCAGAATTGTGGGATGATGCCTTATTGGAAAGCAATCTATTATGGTTTCCTATAATGCCTTTTTGAACCAAGAACACAAAGGATAATTGTCTTTTTAGGCACCCATACAAAACTATTTCTAAGATTGTGTCTTACACCTAAATAATTGTGTCTGTCATTTTTTAAAACTTCTTTTAATAGTGGACAATGTGAAGGAAGAATAGGGATTGAGGCATTCTGTAGAAGTATACATGTCTAGTTTGTAACGTGTGTAGTGTGTATTCCAGATGTGTATTCTCTGGGACCTATGTATCTGTACAATAGCTTGTTTTAGGGAAAAATGAAATGTGGATCCTTTTTCTGATGGTTACAATCTCTGGGGGAAATTTCCACTATTACATAAAAGATGCTGTAATGAATTAAGCTCTGTAACAGCAAACCTAAATCTCCCCTTCCTTCTCTATAGTTAAGTCTTTGGATCTTGGTTCTAAAATACTATCTATCAAACTGTATGGATACACTCGCAGACTGCATGATGTATCATCCAAAACCTGTTTAAGTAGAAATAAAATTGAAGTAAACTCTTTTGTGGCCTTTGTTTAGCAGCAGTGATGATTTTGGTATTTTTGCCTTCTCAGCCCTGTATTCTTGGTGTCTTCTGTGGAAATCTTTTGGTTTGACAAAGGAATGGAACAGCTAAGCAGATGCATTAAATATTTTTACACTGCTTATTCCTGACGATACACACTGATATCACGAGTACCATAATCTTGACAAGCCAATTTTTATATAACGGTTTTTTTTCACATTAGCTGAGCAAACGTCTTGTTCACTTAACTGAGTATGAATAAGGTTTGGGGATTTGGATGTTAAGAGTGAAGTTTAGAGGCAAACAACTCTTGAGTACTGGCTTGCCTAGAACTTCTCCAATCCAATATATGTTAAGTGTGAGACAATTTTAAAATACATTTTTAAAAATCTGACCTTTATTATGTTTATTAATAACTCAAGTTGGTGAATGTGCATAATATATATTCCAGTTTTTCCACAACAACCACCCTGTGAGGTAGGTTGGGCTGAAGGTGACTGGCCCAAAGTCATCCAGCTGGCTTTCATGCCTAAAATGAGATTAGAACTCAGTCTCCCATTTTCTGACCTGATTCCTTAGCTACTAGACCAACTTTGAGATTGAAGCCTACCCACGTCTTTCAGATTAAATATACCACTCTCCAAAATTCAGGCAGAGGCATTTCCTATATGAATGTTAGCAATAGAGATACTTAAAAAAGAGCAGGAGCTTTACAGCATCATTCCTAGCCCAGGTTCAAATATTTATTAGTCCACTTGTGCTCTGTAATTTCTACTGCTCCATACAGACTTTCATTTCCACTAGGTGGCAGGCTGTTGACAATTTAATCCAAGTGTTCTGGGATTAATCATTAGATTAGGGAAAACTCCCATAAGAAAACTAGATTTATGAACAATTATAACTATATACTTTTGCTAAAATATGCCTTTATTTTTCATAGCTAAAACAATTTATTTTTCTTTCCTATATTATTTCTGTGTACCAGTACACATTGTATATTTAAAATTAACATGCCACTTTCTCAAGGCTGATTTTTTTCTATTATGTAAACAAAAGCACAGATGCATGCATAAAATCATATTGTCTGCATTCTCACTGAAGAGCTGTATTAATAGGCTTCCCTCTATTTCATGTCTTACAAATTATTGATACTCTTACTTTATTATCAATATTCTTCAGTTGCAGGTAGTAGCAAATT
The DNA here is from genome assembly GCA_032468215.1 of Stegonotus admiraltiensis. Classification (NCBI taxonomy): domain Eukaryota; kingdom Metazoa; phylum Chordata; class Lepidosauria; order Squamata; family Colubridae; genus Stegonotus; species Stegonotus admiraltiensis. Next base: position 5,769 of record JANHZT010002920.1, on the reverse strand, counting down.
AGAAAATGGGAAAAAACTCCAGAAAAACATGTTAAACAGGAGCAGATATAAATTAAGAATGGAGCAAATGTAATGGTCCAAGCCACTAAAAATACATTTGGCTGGCAAAGGATGGGATACAACTTATAACTAGATCCATTTCTGCCAAATCGTTTTCAGGTTTGGCAGAAGCTACTGCAGGGAAAGCTTAAAAGAGTTATGGGAATGGCCATCTTCTATGCAAGTTTGAATCTTGATATTAGCTCTTCTGTTATCTTGTAATGACAGCCAGCAATTAATTAATTAATTCCCTCCGCCCCCCCCCTTCCTTCCTTCCCTTACTTACAGGTAGTCCTCAACTTAGATCACAGTTGAGTCAAAAATGCATCTTCTTAAATCAGAAATTTGTTAAGTGAGTTTTGCTCCATTTTACCGCTTTCCTTGCCACTGAAATTATTAAATTAGTAACGTGGTTAAGTGAATCTGACTTCCCCATTGACTTTGCTTGTCAGAAGGTTGCAGAAGGTGATCAAGTGACCCTGGGACATTGCAACTGTTACGAATCTAAACCAGTTATCAAGCATCTAGATATAAATCACATGACCATGGGAATGTTGCAACAGTCATAAGTGTGAAAAAATGGTCATAAATCACTTTTTTCAGTGACATTGTAACTTTGAACGATCCAACTATTGTAAATCTGGGAGGGCGGGAATCGGCTTTTCCAGCCGCCTCCTGAATAGCTAAAGTACCCAAATGAGGAGCCCTGACCCGATTCATTTAGTACTAGACCCCTCAAGCTAAGCGGAGAGCCGGAGCTTCTGACCTCTCCCACTCGCGAAACGCGGTCGCGGCTGCTGGTTGCCCCTTCCACCCCACTTGACTTTCAGGCGACACGGACCGCCCCTGCCGCGCTCCTTCGTGCTTCCCCAAAAAGCTCTTCGGAGACCAAAAGTTGCCGTTGCCAGCACAAGACGCCTTACGAGAGGCGGTTCAAATTTGGGACCGGGACGAGCTCAATAGGGGGGAGGGGGTGGGTGCCCCCTACCGTTTCTCTAGCGCACGGATTTCTTCGCCAGGGAGGAGGTAAAACCCCGCCCCAGCGGCCCGCGAGGCGAGCGCCTTCGACGGCCCTCCGCCTCGCCCCTTCCCTGTCGGCGGAGGGCTTGCTGTCCCGCGCTGAGGCGCTGCTCTCGAACTGAGGAGAGGCGTCGAAAGCGAGCGGAAGCAGCGCTGGTGAGTGGGGGGCCGCGGCGGGTGGGCGCGAACTCGCGAGGAAAGCTTCCTTGGCCGGCTTGTTTGCGGCTTGTGGGGGGGGTGTCTTGGGGGCTCCTCCGCGGCCGGATAAAAGGAACCCTCGGGCGTCCCGAGCTTGACCGCGAAGGGGTCGGCTTTCCCCACCAGCCCCGTTGGCTTCGACGGGACGGCGGGGAGAGGAGGGGTGGTGGTGGTCCCGAGCAGAAATCTTTATGCAAACTTGTTGAAACGGGCGGGAATCCCAACTTAAATGAAGTTCCGTCTCGGGAGCCGATGCCTAAATGAAGGCCGGAACCCTTTAAAGCAGTGTTTCTCAACCTTGGTAGCTTGAAGATGGGTGGACTTCAATTCCCAGAATCCCCCAGCCAGCAGCGCTGGC
>JANHZT010002919.1:16671-28193 GCA_032468215.1 Stegonotus admiraltiensis | reverse complement strand
ACAAAAGTATGAAGGCTATTGCTTAATGCATTGTAAGCCACCCTGAGTCTCCGGAGAAGGGTGGCATATAAATCAATCAATCAATCAATCAAAAATCAAAAACATATGACTGGCTATTCCATCTACTTTACATAGACAATCTGAGGCTCTATGGCAAAACACCATCTGAAGTAAAATCAAGGCTCAACACTGTCCAAATATACAGCAACAATATTACAATGGATTTTGCCATCCTCATCATCATCAGGAGAAAAATACTGAAAACTGAAGGAATCAAGGTGTTCACTGGAAATAACATCAAGAGTCTGAATGAAGATCACTACAGTCACTTGGGTATCCATCAAACTGACAACATCAAGCACACTGAAGTCAAGAAGAAGGTTAGAAGTGAATTACATCATGAGACTGAAGAAGATCTGAAAATCCAAATTCAGTGGAGGAAATATCATCAAGGCAATTAACACCTGGGCAAGACCAGTCATTCAAAATGCAGCTGGAATATTGAAAAGGCATTACAGCTTTGCTTCTCCCCACATCTTAATCACTTTATGAAGCAATTAATTATTAATTCTGTTGCAGAAGAGAAATTTCTTCTGCAACAAAGATAAGACTCCTTGCAATGAGTTAAACCTTCGGGCATGGATTCTTATTGGAAGTAGCCCTTTGTTTTCAGTGTCATTTAAACTTGATGAGAAAAGCCTGAATAATCAGTCAATCAAATTAGTAGGTTCTTATTTCTTGATAAGTCTCTACATTTATAAGGCAAAAAATATTAATGTTAGACTCTATTGCATACATGAAAGATGTTTATTTTTCCTTCAGGGTAAAGGTAAAGGTTCCCCTTGCACATATGTGATAGTTGTTCCCTATATGCTTTCAAACTGCTAGGTTGGCAGAAGCTGGAACAAGTAATGGAAGCTCACCCCGTTATGCAGCACTAGGGATTTGAACTGCTGAACTGCTGACCTTTCGATTGACAAGCTCAGCGTCTTAGCCACTGAGCCACCGCATCCCTTTATCCCTTAACTATGTTGAAATATTATTTTCCTTAATGTTGCTCAAACAGACAAACCTTTATAGGTGAATGAGCTACATCACATTGTCCTCCCAATTTAATCCAATCCAATCCAATAATCCAAATTGATCCAATCATAGAGCTGGAAAGGACCTTGGATGTCTTTTAGTTCAACCCCCTGCTCAAGGCAGGAGTCTTATACCATCCCAGTCAATGGTTGTCTAGTCTATTCTTTAAATCCTCCAATAATGGAGCACCTACATCTCCAAGTGGCAAGCTGTTCCATTCATTAATCGGTCTCACTGTCAGAGAAATTCACCTTACTTCTAGGTTGGATACAGGGGTGGGCTGTTGGGGGTTTGCAGGGGTTCGAGAGAACCTCTAGCTAAGATTCTGTGCAGTTCAGAGAACCCCCAAATCCCACTCCTGGCTGGCCCTGCCCACCCCACCCCTCTCAGGAGTCCCTACATGGCCCATTTTGAATGCAGGTAAGTGCAGGGCACACGCGGAGGCTCAGGGAGAGCGAAAAATGGGCCTACCAGAAGTTTGGGAAAGCTGGAAATGGGCCTGTTTCCAGCCTCCAGAGGGTCTCCGGAGCCTGGGGAGGCCATTTTTGCCCTCCCGGAGGCTGGAAAAAAGGCTCTGGAGCCTGGAGCAAAAATGCCCCCACCCACCATGTTGCAGGAGGCCAACTAGGCCATGCCCACTAGTAACCAGGCAGAGAACCCCTTGCTAAAATTTTTGAAGCCCACCCCTGGTTGGATCTCTTTTTAACAAGTTTCCACTCATTACTTCTTGTCCTGCCTTCTGTGCCTTAGAAAATAACTCAATCCCCTCTTCTTTACAAACAGACCTTTTGTAAACTCCATGCATTATCACCATATGTATGGATTCATGTATGTATGCACTTAACCCATATTTATTACTTTATAACTGCTATGTGAGGATGCTATGTGAACCCATTTCTACTTTTTAGAGCCTTGGTTGAAAATAACAGGCAAATGTTTACATTACACAAGCTTGATGGTGGCAAGCTTTTATTATTAGCACCATAGTAACAATGCCAATTGTTGGTCAAAATCCCCACAATTTCTTCTTTTGTTAGGACTGTAAATGTATTTAGAATCTGTTTGGAATATTTTCCCATTAAAAGCAGGTGACCAAATATTTAAGCAAAAGTAATGTCTGAAAAGAAAATCAATTCAGTCAGTGTTCTTATTGTTATATGCCAAGGACAGTATTTGTTTCTGTTTATAAAGTAATAATTTAAAAATCATAATGTAAGTTTAGAGTATACACAGCATACCTTTGGTCAATGAAAGATGTTAAATCTTGGAACATTGCAGACAAATAACCGGATTTAGACTGTCTTTGAAAATGTATAAATACAGAGGTGCAGTGCAGTCGTGAGTTACCCTCAGTTCGGACCGGTTCTATAGAACCGGTAGTAAAACTGGCGGGAGGCTCCGCCCACTGACCTTGATGTCATCAGAAGCAATCTGCGCATGCACAGAAGCTTCTGCGTATGAGCAGAAGCGAGTGCGTGCGATCCCGTTGCAAACTGGTAATAAAGGTAAGTAGAACCCACCCATGGTGCAGTGCCTCAGTGGCTTAATGATACTAGAGAAGGTCTGTACTCCAGCAGTTCGAGTCTAGCACTTCGCAGTGCTGTGTTACTGACACTGTGAGTTCCTGACACCTAGCAGTTTGAAACCATGTTACATGCAAATAGATAAATAGGTATCACTTTGGCGAGAAAATACACGTAAGCCCTCAACTTACAATCACGACTGAGCCCAGCATTTCTGTTGCTAAGTAAAACATTTGTTAAGTGAGGTTTGCCCCATTCTATGGCTTTTCTTGCCACAGTTGTTAAGTGAATCACTGACGTAGTCAAGTTAGTAACATGGTTGTTAAGTGAATCTGGTGTCCCCATTGAAGGTCAGAAGGTCACAGAAGATGTTCACGTGACCACAGGACAGCACAACCATAAATATGCATCAGTTCCCAAACATCTGAATTTTGATCATGTGACATTGAGGATGCCACAATGGTCATAAGCAGGGATGAAATTCAGCCAGTTCTATCCGGCTCAGACGAACTGGTAGAGGCGGCTGCAGGAGGCTTTGCCCACCTGCGTGGATGTCATGACATCACTTTTTTGTGACGTTTTAAGCCTCTGAACATGCACAGAAGGCTTTGTGCATGGACAGATGACAGTGCATGCACATTTGCGAGCCAGTAGGGAAGGTAAGTGAATTTCACCCCTGGTCATAAATGTGAAAAATGATCATAAGTCACTTTTTTTCAATCCTGTTGTAACTTTAAACAGTCACTAAATGAACTGTTATAAGTCAAGGACTACCTATAATGGCATTTCACAAAGTAGAGTGAATCCAGCTGGTGCTGGACCTTCCCCACTGTGACACACGAGTACAGTGGAAGGAAAATCGCTATATAGTGCTGCAGAAATGTCATTGAATCTCTCTGAGTGTAAAGCTAATTTATCCCCCTGTGGTGAGAGCGTGAATTGAACAGACCAGCAATCATCCTCAGCCAAACAACTAATTTCTACTCAAACCATAGTCTCCTGGCTAATGTAAATGCATATATACATACATACACTAAATAAATAAATGTGTAAATAGATTGATTTCTCCATTATCACTGCTGTGGTTCTTTCTTCACCCTCTATTTTTCTAACAAACTTTGCAATCTTCTGGACAGATTATGTCTCGGTTATAAAATACATTATGGTTTTCACCAGTTCCAGCCTATCAAAATCACACGGGATATCCAAATATGATTAGTGTTCAGCAACCTCACTGCCAAATTCCCATCTCATGGGGGAAAAAAAAAAAGCCATCTCTATATGTATGTATCAGTGGTGGGTTGCCCCCGGTTCAGCCCGGTTCACAAGAACCGGTAGTAAAACCGGTGGGAGGCTCTGACCACTGCCCCGGATGTCATCATCAGCAATCTGCGATCAGTGATCTCTGCAACGCGATCCCGTTGCAAACCGGTGGTAAAGGCAAGTAGAACCCACCCCTGGTATGTATGTATGTGTGTGTGTGTGTGTGTGTGTGTGTGTGTGTGTGTGTGTCTGGTTAATAGGAATCTCAGTCGCAAACTATGGTGAAAGCCATTATTTTAAGCATCTTTACAAGAGAAGTGGTTGAATATGTCAATCAGGGATTAAGACATTCACTCTGTGAAAATACTTCATTTGCATTTGCTGAGCGTGTTCCTTCAACCTTTAGGTGACGCAGAACAATCAGGCAGGTCTTAATCTGCACTTTTTCGATTGTTACAATCCACTTGACAATGATAGTTTTCAAGTTTAAGCAATTGCTCATTTTCGTACACCAGCTGTTTTCAAGATGCTGTCTTCAAACCTTGCTAAAGAATTCTCAGTAACATATGATTAGTCTCTCTTGGAGTCACAAAGCTAAAGTAAGTGGACATTCAACAGTTCTCTTCTTGTGCCAAAGTGCAAATGTGAAGAATTTGACAGTATTAATTAGGATGACATGGATTGGCTGCTATTCCTAGGAATCCATACAGCTGTGTGGATATTGTTCAAACATAATCAGAGAAAGGATTGTTTTAAATTTAAATTTTCCTTACTGATAATACTTCCTCTTTTGGAAAGGAATCTCTGCAAGTGAGACACGAAAGGCCAAGAGTTATCTTGTTCTTGACATAATTGCAGGTTTTTTTAATAAGTTAAAAACTGTTTGAAAAATAACTGCAAGAACAAAGGACTCAAAATACAAGGAGAAAAATAAATTACAGAGATGCCTGGAGCATCTGGGTGAAATGTTCCCGGTTCGGCTCAGTTCAGTCGAACCGGTAGCGATGACGGCTGGTGGTTCGGAGAACCAGTAGCAATGGCAGCTTGAGGCTCCACCCACCCACCTGGTCATTGTTACTTCCTGGTTTTAACCAGGAAGTAACCTGTTTTTTACTCTCTGCGCATGCGAGTGCACTTCCGAACTGGTAGGGAAAGTAAGTAGATTTCACCCCTGGCCTGGAGCCTTAAAACCATATCATATGTACCGGTACATGTTATAAGTCTCTAATTTAAGATATATTGTAGACTTGAAGAGAATAAATACATATGTTTTATAAGTAGACTTTTCTGGCACTGCTCCAGAATCCAATGACTGTAGAAAGGAAACTGCAATATAGGCATAGCCATTCTGGATAAAAAATAATGAACAGCAACAACAAAAAGAATCAATATTAAAGTGAATATCTAAAATATATCACCCCACTATAATAAATACTTTGGTTTTACAATTTGCTTTCATCTTCAGGGAGAACAAGTCCATTATTTATTGGAAAAAGAGGTGGTTTGCTTTACCATTTGATCTGGGTTCTGTTTTCAAAACAGAAAGAAAATGGACAAATTCTTTTTATTTCAAATACACTACATAGATATTAGACATAGTTAAGGGCCGTAGTGTCTCAGTGTCTAAGACGCTGAGCTTGTCGATCGAAACATCGGCAGTTCAGCGGTTCAAATCCCTACTGCCACGTATAGGGGTGAGCTCCCGTTACTTGTCCCAGCTTCTACTTGTAAAAAATGCAAGTAGAAAAATAGAGACCACCTTTGGTGGGAAAGTAACAGCATTCCTTGCATCTTTGGGGTTTAGTCATGCTGGCCACATGACCATGGAGACATCTTTGGACAGTGCTGGCTCTTCGGCTTTGAAACGGAGATGATCACCATCCCCTAGAGTTGGGAACGACTAGCACATATGTGCGAGGGGAACTTTTACCTTTACATAGTTAAGAATTACCAGTTTCCAACACAATCTCTGTAAGAATGGCACATTTGTGGCCACTTCAGTGCTGTTGTGCTGCTGCCAGAAGCTTCAGTATTCCCACCAGAGCTTTCTAGAGGCCAAGACTAGCAACTCCTTCAGCCACTGGAGATCAAATAATATAATAATATCAACTGCTGAAAGGTGATCAACCACGGTGAAGCTGGCAGGAAGCCTGAAGTCAGTCATGCTCCAACTGTTTTTTGTTCTGTTTCTCTTTGTTGCTTCTTTGTTTTCCCTTTGATAATTCTATTTTTCTGTTTAGGGTAAGGAACAGAGGTGGTATTCAGCAGGTTCTGACCAGATCTGGAGAACCGGTAGCGGAAATTTTGAGTAGTTCGGAGAACCGGTAAATACCACCTCTGACTGGTCCCGACCCATCTATTCTCTGCCTCCCGAGTCCCAGCTGATCGTGAGGGAATGGGGATTTTGCAATATCATTCTCCCAGGAGTGGGAAGGGAATGGAGATTTTATAGTATCCTTCCCCTGTCACGCCCACCAAGCCACACCCACAGAACTGGTAGTAAAATGTTTTGAATCCCACCACTGGTAAGGAAGCGCCTTTGAAACAATGACCCAATGTATCATTGAGTTGATCAGGTAAAGTTTAAGGGCACAAAGAAGAATTCAACCAGAGTTCAGTTTTTATTTCCTTACACACAATTGGAAGACTCTTACCAGACTAAACCCTTAGTACTCTCACCCTAACAGATATGCCATTAGGTTCTAGGACTATCCTTACTCAATCTATTTAGTGTTTTATTATTTCTTTTCTCTGCCATGTTAAAACAAATATGGCTTGGTGAGAACTATTGGTCATCCCTGAGAGCCTTACTTCACCTGGCATGTTGAGTATATGCACATCTGTCTTAGACCCATAGCCCAACTCACTGATGCATAATCAGATCTTTCCTCTTTTAAGAAATGAGAGCATACTCAGAATCTCCTGAGCTATAAATAATTGGCAGTGACAAGCTGTAGATTATCTAATAATTAACCATACAAATTGATAAGGTATAGATAATTGATTTGGCAATACCAGGGAATAGTAGAATAAAAGACGAACAATTGCAGATGGTCAAGGAAGTATCAAGATCTGAAAAGGGAAGTTGAAAGATTATGGCATAAATAGCCATGGTAGTTCTAGTAGTTATTTCCACACTAGGTGTCAGACCAAAAAATGAAGAATGGTACTTAAAAAATCTGGGCAGTGACAAAATGTCCATCTGTCAATTGAAAAAAAGCCACAGTATTTGGATTAGCACATATACTATGCTGATACATTATAGCATCCTAGGTTCTAGAGAAGTGTTCTGCCCCAGCTCTGGCTTCCAAGGATGTTGACACACACCAACGGTCCTTATAAAATTTATTAAGCAGCAAGGATAAACAAGATCGGCAAAGGTTGGCAACCAGCCCAGAAAACACGATATGATAAACCAAAATACTCTGCTAAATAATACAAGTTGTTTCAAGCAAGAAAGCACTAGCTGCGTGTGACTTAAATAGGCTAAGGGAGTGGCCAATTATCCTCAAGCCCTACTCTTGAGTAGACCTCCTTCTCCTGAGTAGCCACTCCTGCCTTTTGGCAGCCCTGCGTGCTCGAGCATTGAGGAAAGGCTCCTCCGCTTCACTCTCTGCACTTGAAGAAGCCTCTGGAGGTTCTGAAGGCCTTGGCTGAGTCTCTGCCTCTGGCATCACATCCTCTTCGGCCTCCTTGCTGTCCGACATGAGCGCCGGCTGTGCCGGCTCCTGGCGCAACACCACACCAGCCTCCTCCTCCTCAGAATCAGCCACAATCCGCGCAGGCTGCTGGCGGGCCACAACAAGAAGACTGCTGTGCATATAAAGGCCAACAACTGCTAAAGAACTGGAAGCTGTGACTTCACATTGTGGTGGACAGATAATAATGCTAATAATTTCTATGGAAGAATAGGAAGAGATTTCAAACCTCTTTAGCTCTATAAGACTTTGCTCCATCAGCTAGGATGCAATTCACATCAGACACTTTTCATTAATGGTTATGATTGAATATTGCATGTACGATAGTACTGCAATTTCGCATTGTGTTTATCCATTTATGAGTCTTTCTCGGTGACATTTTAACTTACTTCAATGAATTCACTTGGGGGGTTTGTGTGTGTGTGTGTATCTCTATGTTGGATTTTACTGTTATGACACTTTGTCAATTTATGCTGGCTATGTAATCTGTCCAGAGAAAATGTTTATTGAGTGGATTAAAATATAAAGAACAACAAAAAACAAGGAAGCATTTTAACCGGAAGGATTGTGGGTTGTTGCAGAAGACAATTTTATTGTGATAGTTAAACTGGTCTTCAATATTGTACTACAACTTGTCAGACAAAACACCATTCTTTTGTCACTATAGACATTCAGCTTATTCTTATAGATGAGGAAGGAGGGAGGGAAGAAAAGAGGGAAAGGGGAAGAAAATAGCATCAATTCCAAAGTTAAAATACTCTTTTCATTATAAATGCTGAAATGCACATCATAATTGCTAGGGAGATATCCTTCAGCCTCTGAACCATATTATGAATTCCAAGACCATAGATTCATCCTTATTTTGTTAGTTAGCACATTTTTCTCTTTTAACCTCTGCGATCTAGCAGTTCACATTTTGCAATTAGTGCTAACAAGTGTCCACATTTTCCTTTGGCATTTACGAGCTTTTCTTGATGTTTCATTCATATGAGTCCCATGTAAGTGTGTCCCTATGATAGAAAGAAATATTCATTCAAGAAGTACAAAGCATGCCTATTCAGAAAGAAGCCCCTTTTACTTCAGCGGAACTAGTTCAACCAGACAGGGATGAAACTGCAGCCTTATGCATTCTGTTTCATTCAGCATCTTCCTTTAAAAAAATAAAATAAAACAGAGATTGCTGTTGCAAAGAAATCATCTTTGTAATTTTTAAAACTGTTATTTTAATTGGCCTCCTAAGCCTTTGTTTGCTTCATAGCCTTGCTCTAGGCAAGACTTTGATTAGGTTTGGACAGGCAGTTTGCCATCCAAGCAGATGTGATGAATGTAAAGTGTAAACAGCCCTTAGCCTCCCATTTTTTATGGGAATGAAATGAATTGGCAAAGGACAGGATTTCATTTGGAGAATGGACCACATGTATTCTAGACAGATCTAGAATTTATCATTTCTTTTCCAAGAAGAATAAAAGTAAGCCTAGTAAGCTAATATAAATGGTACCTTGCATAATTATCCCCGTTTTCATATTTCTAATTCCCTCTCGTTTCCCCTTTGTGTAGTCACCACTACCTAGAAAAGAATGGTTTTAAAATAAGTGTAGAATTGCATCTCTATCTCTATCATCTCTATCTCTATCTCTATCATCTCTATCTCTCTATCATCTATATACATCTACATCTACTACATCTCTCTCTCCATTTGTATCATCTCTATCTATCTATCTATCTATCATCTATCATCTATCATCTATCTATCATCTATCTCTCCTCTATATCCATCCATCCGTCCGTCCGTCCGTCCGTCCGTCCGTCTATCTGTCTATCATCTCTCTCTTATCTATCTATCTATCTATCTATCTATCTATCTATCTATCTATCTATCTATCTATCTATCTATCCAAGAAATATAATTCTAGTTTACACTATTCATTTTTCATCTTCATGTGAATGATGGCAGCATTTTCAATGAAAGGCAAAAAAGTGCTTCAGATCTTTTGTGGGTGTCTCTATTGTGTTTGTCAGCAGCTTCACAGTGATCAAAAATCACAGTTCCCCCTCCCCCCCCAAGTGTGTGTGTGTGTGTGTGTGTGTGTGTCTGTTTGACTGAAGAAAATGGTAAGGAGGTGACAGTCACTGCCTGCCTGAGAATACCATGGACAGTCAAGAAAATAAGCAAATGGGTGAACTCAGAATTCTTATTAGAGGCCAGTATTTTAATGACCAGTATTTTAATTCAGACACATTATACAAAGTACAAGTTCTCTGGAGAAGGTTGTAATGCTGAGAAAGATGGAAGGAAAGAGAAGAAGAGAACAACTAGCAACTAGGTGGATGGATTCAACTACAGTGGCAATGATTGCATCATTCAAAGGATCAGGTCAGGGACAGGTTGGTTACCATGAAGAAAATACATCTATGTGGTTATTAGGGTCAAAATGTAGTTGGTGGTATATAATCAATCAACTCAAAAGATATTGGTGCATTGCTTTGTACTGGACACTTAATTTTATTTCAAAACACATTTCCATCTGTATTTCTCACCTTTCTCTATCTTTTCTCCATCTTTGGATAACATTTTACTAAGTTATGCAACCAAGAGACCCAGTATGGTATAGTGATTAAAACACTAGACTAGAAACTTAGAAGACCATGAGTTCTAGTTCTACTTTAGGTATAAAGCCAACTAGTGACCTCAGGCCAGTCACTCTTTCTCAATTCTAGTAAATAGACAACAGCAAATCACTTCCAAACTTTTGCCAAGAAAACTGTTGGGACTTGTCCAGGAAGTTTTTTGAACAAAGGCATGTTGATTCATTCATTCATTCATTTATCAGCTTTTTCAGCTTTTATTTACAATGTGCAGTTGTTCCTTGTGTCATCATATACTTTATTTAGCATTCACTGGAAATCAAAGACAAGTCGTTTGAGATGCAATTTATTCGGACAACTTCATAAACCTGACATTGGCTTCTTGACTAACATGCAGCATTATCAAAAGGATATGTCCCTGACCAACACATCTCTTAATGTTGGTCATCTCAACCAACATTAATCATCTAAAGTCATTAGATGAAAATATTTATCTCTGTAATATGTATTATATTTAAGAATGAACAAATATTATCATAGTTTAAGTACAAAATAATATTCACAACTGAACTATTTAAAATTGTTATTAGTCAGTCTTGGAGGGTGTGGGTTGAGGCTAGCTTTTCACACCTTTCTTTCCAACCAAAAACTCAACTATGGTAACAATAGTGAAATCGGCGTATTAGAAACTCATAGGTTCATGATGGCGAACCTATGGCATGTGTGCCCAAAGTGGCACTCAAAGCCATGTTGCCCAACATGCGTGGCCTTGCCTGTTTGTTTTCTGGCATGCATGCACATGCAATAATCAGCTCTCCTTTGTATGCACGGCAGTGCCAAAAACCGGTGCACGCATGTGTACTGGCCAACTGCTTGTTGGGTGTGCATGCAAGCTAGAACCTGGAAGTTCAGCTTTTCCAGAGTATGATCTCTTTGAGTGTGTGGCAGTGCTGAAAACCATTTTGCACATGCATGCTAGCCAGCTGATAGTCTGGTGCACCTGCGGGCTTGAACCCAGACATTCAGCTTTTCTGGAGCACAATCCCTTCACATGCGCAGCAGTGCTGAAAACCATGCACGCCAGCCAACTGATCATTCGGCACACATGCATGCTACAACCCGCAAGTTCGGCTGTCCCGGAGCACGGCTCTGACGAGCATGCATGTACATGCATGACATTCCTGCACAACCTTTTCAGCACTCAGTGCCAAAAAGCTTCGCCATCACTTTCTTATAATATTTTTGTGATCAGAGGCAGTTTACTTTTGTGGACTACAAAACTTGTGATCAGTGGCCTTCAGCTATGCTATTCTATTCTATTCTATTCTATTCTATTCTATTCTATTCTATTCTATTCTATTCTATTCTA